>JBBDGP010001276.1:625000-751247 GCA_037952835.1 Lithobates septentrionalis
AGACATTAAAGGTATTGAATTGGGTGGTTATCAACACAAGCTTTGTCTTTTTGCTGATGATATTCTTATTTTTTTATCACATCCCCACATTTCCGCCCCTAATCTTCTTAACGTACTTGATAAATTTGCACACATTTCAGGGCTCTTTGTAAACCCTGTTAAATCAAATGCGCTAAATATATCTTTATCATTATCAGAGCTTCAACAGGCTCAAATTTCCTTACCATTTAATTGGGTCTCTCATAAATTACCATACTTAGGAGTATACCTCACATCCTCACTTTCTGACCTCTTTGCAGTTAATTATCTACCTCTATTGAAACAAACCACAGGCCTCATGAAACAATGGTCCTCTCTCCCATTGTCATGGTTGGGACGGATAAATACTATAAAGATGTCGTTACTACCGAAATTTTTATACCTATTTAGAGTACTTCCGATTTCTATACCATCATATTTCTTTAGAATTACACAAAGTAGAGTGTTGTCGTTCATCTGGGGTAATATTAAGCCCCGTATTTCCAAATCCACTCTTTACCTTAACAAAACATGTGGGGGCCTAGGGTTACCAAACTTTTCCTCTTATTACCATGCTGCACAAATTTCAGTTTTAACTAAATACCATTCTAGGGAAGAAATACCCCTTTGGGTAGCTATTGAATCTATTGATAGCGACCCCATATCTGTAGCCAATTTGTTATGGATGCAACCTAGAGATAGATCTCATCTATTTAACCCCATTACGAAACATTCATTAACTATTTGGGACAAGTTTAGTAAAATCCATATGCTTCAATCTGTGCACAATCCCCTTCTTTCTTTTCTAGGGAACCCAGCTTTTTATCCTGCTTGGAAATTTCCAAAGTCATTTTCAGCTTGGTCCTCTACAAACCTGGTCAGATTATATAAGCTAGTCTCTATGGATAAATTTCAAGCATTCTCTACTTTATGTGATAACAATGAATTACCTTGTAATGAAATATTTCGTTATTTACAAATCAAAAATTTTTATACGCCTCTCCTTAAGACCGGTACCATGCTTAATCAATTGTCTCAATTTGAGCATATTTGTATGAGTGACCCACATGTTAGAGGGATTATTTCACTCATTTATCAAAATCTCATTAATACTCCTAATGATATACTTCCGCCTTATACTGCTAAATGGGCAACAGATTTAGGACGGACGTTCACCATCGATGACTGGTCTAACATATGGCTGGCTACCAAATCCTCATCCCCTAATTGCTTTGCTCTTGAAACTAACTTCAAAGTTTTGGCGCGTTGGTATCTAGTACCAGCTAGGATTGCTAAATTTACTCCTTCTTATCCTAATAATTGCTTCCGAGGTTGTTCCTCACCAGGTACCCATGTGCATATATGGTGGCAATGCCCGATTGCGCAAGAATTCTGGAAAAAAGTATTTGCCATGGCATCTAAAGCTTTAGAAATTCCTATAACACTAGATCCAGCCATTGCACTCCTCAATCTTAAACCAGACAACATAACCCGTAATCAATTCAAATTGCTCATTCAAATTAATACTGCAGCCAAACAAACTATTGCCAAAGCATGGAAGTCTAATACACTGATTGTGGCAGAAGTCAAACATAGAACGAACAAGGCCCTCATTTTCGCAAAAATGACAGCTATCGAAGACAATAATATTAATAAATTCCGCAGGATTTGGCAGCCATGGGTTAAGCACTTCTTTTCTTCCGATTTCGACCAGTCATTGATGTTACCCTATTAAACTTCCTGTAATATTGATGTATTATTGCTTATCTATGTCGGGAGCCGGGACACCACTTCGGGGGATTCTTTCTTTTCTTCTTTTTTCTTTTTACCTTACTATCTATTTCTCTTAGATTTCTTTAACTTCTAGGGCAAACCTATGTAAAATTTTATTTAATATTCAGCACTAAGATTATAACGCCTGTATAAATCTCATATTCTTTTCTCTTCTTTCTCTACTATTTTTTCCTTTATTATTTATTATGCGTTTGATAATTATGGGATATTTTTACAATTTACTTAAATGACCCATATCTCATTATCAATGAGTAATGCCTTTCTGCATATCAGACTTTCACAATTTTTCTCCTCCAATAGTTAAATATAGTCAATAATTTATAATGAGAGTATCACTCCTTTTTTCCGTTCTCCATTTAAATTTCTTCCATCTTCTCTCAGGTGTACTATATGGACTAATTTCTATGTGTAATAACAATTTCATTTTTGATTATCCATGCCCCCATCTATCCACAGTTTGAGCCCAAGAGGGGTGGATAGGTGGTCTGGAGGCATACTTTATATATTTCATATATAAATATTGATTCATATGTTGGTCCACAATTTATTGACTAATTTAAAATTTTATTTATTATCTCTGATTTCACCTCACCTGTGAGAATTGTTTTAGTAAAGACTATATAGATATGTCTCTATTGTTCATATATATATCCCTTGATACAATATCTGATATACTTTGTCTTTTCTTATGCAAAATTTCAATAAAAATATTGAACAAGAGATTATGGTAGTCAAACTAAGAGTGCCCTCCACTGACTGAGAGTGGTAAGAATAAAATCACTTAAAGGGTTTTTTTTTCTTTTATTAACCACTTAAGGACCGCCTCACGCCGATGTACGTCGGCAAGGCGGCACGGGCAGGCAAAATCACGTACATGCACGTGATTTGCCTCCCGCGGGTGGGGGGTCCGATCGGACCCCCCCCGGTGCCCGAGGCGGTCCTGTTTTGTCCCCCCGGCGATCGGAGGTGAGGGGGAGGCCATCCGTTCGTGGCCCCCCCCTCGCGATCGCCGCCGGCCAATGGGAACATTCCCTTGCTGCTGTATGCTAAACAGCAGCAAAGGAAATGATGTCATCTCTCCTCGGCTCCGTATTTTCCGTTCCGGCGCCGAGGAGAGAAGACTGAAATGAGTGCACCAACACTACACACACAGTAAAACATGCCAGGCACACAAAACACATTTTTCTGATCGCTGTATTAGTGTCGCTGGTGACGCTAGTTAGGGACGTAAATATTTAGGTTCGCCGTCAGCGTTTTATAGCGACAGGGACCCCCATATACTACCTAATAAATGTTTTAACCCCTTGATTGCCCTCTAGTTAACCCTTTCACCACTGATCACCGTATAACTGTTACGGGTGACGCTGGTTAGTTTGTTTATTTTTTATAGTGTCAGGGCACCCGCCGTTTATTACCGAATAAAGGTTTAGCCCCCTGATCGCCTGGCGGTGGTATGCGTCGCCCCAGGCAGCGTCAGATTAGCGCCAGTACCGCTAAAACCCATGCACGCAGCATACGCCTCCCTTAGTGGTATAGTATCTGAACGGATCAATATCTGATCCGATCAGATCTATACTAGCGTCCCCAGCAGTTTAGGGTTCCCAAAAACGCAGTGTTAGTGGGATCAGCCCAGATACCTGCTAGCACCTGCATTTTGCCCCTCCGCCCAGCCCACCCAAGTGCAGTATCGATCGATCACTGTCACTTACAAAACACTAAACGCATAACTGCAGCGTTCGCAGAGTCAGGCCTGATCCCTGCGATAGCTAACAGTTTTTTTGGGAGCATTTTGGTGAACTGGCAAGCAAGCACCAGCCCCAGGCAGCGTCAGGTTAGCGCCAGTAGCGCTAACACCCACGCACGCACCGTACACCCCCCTTAGTGGTATAGTATCTGATCGGATCAATATCTGATCCGATCAGATCTATACTAGCGTCCCCAGCAGTTTAGGGTTCCCAAAAACGCAGTGTTAGCGGGATCAGCCCAGATACCTGGTAGCACCTGCGTTTTGCCCCTCTGCCCGGCCCGGCCCAGCCCACCCAAGTGCAGTATCGATCGATCACTGACACTTACAAAACACTAAATGCATAACTGCAGCGTTCGCAGAGTCAGGCCTGATCCCTGCGATCGCTAACAGTTTTTTTGGTAGTATTTTGGTGAACTGGCAAGCACCAGCCCCAAGCAGCGTCAGGTTAGCGCCAGTAGCACTAACACCCACGCACGCACCGTACACCTCCCTTAGTGGTATAGTATCTGTACGGATCAATATCTGATCCGATCAGATCTATACTGGCGTCCCCAGCAGTTTAGGGTTCCCAAAAACGCAGTGTTAGTGGGATCAGCCCAGATACCTGCTAGCACCTGCATTTTGCCCCTCCGCCCGGCCCAGCTCAGCCCACCCAAATGCAGTATCGATCCATCACTGTCACTTACAAAACACTTAACGCATAACTGCAGCGTTCGCAGAGTCAGGTCTGATCCCTGCGATCGCTAACAGTTTTTTTGGTAGCGTTTTGGTGAACTGGCAAGCGCCAGCGGCCTAGTACACCCCGGTCGTGGTCAAACCAGCACTGCAGTAACACTTGGTGACGTGGCGAGTCCCATAAGTTCAGTTCAAGCTGGTGAGGTGGCAAGCACAAGTAGTGTCCCGCTGCCACCAAAAAGACAAACACAGGCCCGTCGTGCCCATAGTGCCCTTCCTGCTGCATTCGTCAATCCTAATTGGGAACCCACCACTTCTGCAGCGCCCGTACTTCCCCCATTCACATCCCCAACCAAATGCAGTCGGCTGCATGAGAGGCATTTTCTTTATGTCCTCCCGAGTACCCCTACCCAACGAACCCCCCCAAAAAAGATGTCATGTCTGCAGCAAGCGCGGATATAGGCGTGACACCTGCTATTATTGTCCCTCCTGTCCTGACAATCCTGGTCTTTGCATTGGTGAATGTTTTGAACGCTACCATGCACTAGTTGAGTATTAGCGTAGGGTACAGCATTGCACAGACTAGGCGCCATTCACAGGGTCTCCCAAGATGCCATCGCATTTTAAGAGACCCAAACCTGGAACCGGTTACAGTTATAAAAGTTAGTTACAAAAAAAGTGTAAAAAAAAAAAAAAAATATATAAAAAAAAAAAAATAGTTGTCGTTTTATTGTTCTCTCTCTCTCTATTCTCTCTCTATTGTTCAGCTCTTTTTTACTGTATTCTATTCTGCAATGTTTTATTGTTATTATGTTTTATCATGTTTGCTTTTCAGGTATGCAATTTTTTATACTTTACCGTTTACTGTGCTTTATTGTTAACCATTTTTTTGTCTTCAGGTACGCCATTCACGACTTTGAGTGGTTATACCAGAATGATGCCTGCAGGTTTAGGTATCATCTTGGTATCATTCTTTTCAGCCAGCAGTCGGCTTTCATGTAAAAGCAATCCTAGCGGCTAATTAGCCTCTAGACTGCTTTTACAAGCCGTGGGAGGGAATGCCCCCCCACCGTCTTCCGTGTTTTTCTCTGGCTCTCCTGTCTCAACAGGGAACCTGAGAATGCAGCCGGTGATTCAGCCAGCTGACCATAGAGCTGATCAGAGACCAGAGTGGCTCCAAACATCTCTATGGCCTAAGAAACCGGAAACTACGAGCATTTTATGACTTAGATTTCACCGGATGTAAATAGCGCCATTGGGAAATTGGGGAAGCATTTTATCACACCGATCTTGGTGTGGTCAGATGCTTTGAGGGCAGAGGAGAGATCTAGGGTCTAATAGACCCCAATTTTTTCAAAAAAGAGTACCTGTCACTACCTATTGCTATCATAGGGGATATTTACATTCCCCAAGATAACAATAAAAATGATTAAAAAAAAAAAAAATGAAAGGAACAGTTTAAAAATAAGATAAAAAAGCAAAAAAATAATAATAAAAAAAAAAAAAAAAGCACCCCTGTCGCCCCCTGCTCTCGCGCTAAGGCGAACGCAAGCGGCGGTCTGTCGTCAAATGTAAACAGCAATTGCACCATGCATGTGAGGTATCACCGCGAAGGTCAGATCGAGGGCAGTAAGTTTAGCAGTAGACCTCCTCTATAAATCTAAAATGGTAACCTGTAAAGGCTTTTAAAGGCTTTTAAAAATGTATTTATTTTGTTGCCACTGCATGTTTGTGCGCAATTGTAAAGCATGTCATGTTTGGTATCCATGTACTCGGCCTAAGATCATCTTTTTTATTTCATCAAACATTTGAGCAATATAGTGTGTTTTAGTGCATTAAAATTTAAAAAAGTGTGTTTTTTCCCAAAAAAATGCGTTTGAAAAATCGCTGCGCAAATACTGTGTGAAAAAAAAAATGAAACACCCACCATTTTAATCTGTAGGGCATTTGCTTTAAAAAAATATATAATGTTTGGGGGTTCAAAGTAATTTTCTTGCAAAAAAAAAATAACTTTTTCATGTAAACAATAAGTGTCAGAAAGGGCTTTGTCTTCAAGTGGTTAGAAGAGTGGGTGATGTGTGACATAAGCTTCTAAATGTTGTGCATAAAATGCCAGGACAGTTCAAACCCCCCCCAAATGACCCCATTTTGGAAAGTAGACACGCCAAGCTATTTGCTGAGAGGCATGTCGAGTCCATGGAATATTTTATATTGCGACACAAGTTGCGGGAAAGAGACAAATTTTTTTTTTTTTTGCACAAAGTTGTCACTAAATGATATATTGCTCAAACATGCCATGGGAATATGTGAAATTACACCCCAAAATACATTCTTCTGCTTCTCCTGAGTACGGTGATACCACATGTGTGAGACTTTTTGGGAGCCTAGCTGCGTACGGGACCCTGAAAACCAAGCACTGCCTTCAGGCTTTCTAAGGGCGTGAATTTTTGATTTCACTCTTCACTGCCTATCACAGTTTCGGAGGCCATGGAATGCCCAGGTGGCACAAAACCCCCCCAAATGACCCCATTTTGGAAAGTAGACACCCAAAGCTATTTGCTGAGAGGTATAGTGAGTATTTTGCAGACCTCACTTTTTGTCACAAAGTTTTGAAAATTGAAAAAAGAAAAAAAAAATGTTTTTTCTTGTCTTTCTTCATTTTCAAAAACAAATGAGAGCTGCAAAATACTCACCATGCCTCTCAGCAAATAGCTTGGGGTGTCTACTTTCCACAATGGGGTCATTTGGGGGGGGGGGTTGTGCCACCTGGGCATTCCATGGCCTCCGAAACTGTGATAGGCAGTGAAGAGTGAAATCAAAATTTTTCACCCTTAGAAATCCTGAAGGCGGTGATTGGATTTCGGAGCCCCGTACGCGGCTAGGCTCCCAAAAAGTCCCACACATGTGGTATCCCCATACTCAGGAGAAGCAGCTAAATGTATTTTGGGGTGCAATTCCACATATGCCCATGGCCTATGTGAGCAATATATCATTTAGTGACAACTTTGTGCAAAAAAAAAAAAATGTGTCACTTTCCCGCAACTTGTGTCAAAATATAAAATATTCCATGGACTCAATATGCCTCTCAGCAAATAGCTTGGGGTGTCTACTTTCCAAAATGGGGTCATTTGGGGGGGTTTTGTGCCACCTGGGCATTCCATGGCCTCCGAAACTGTGATAGGCAGTGAAGAGAGAAATCCAAAATTTACACCCTTAGAAATCCTGAAGGCAGTGATTGGTTTTCGGGGCCCCGTACGCGGCTAGGCTCCCAAAAAGTCCCACACATGTGGTATCCCCATACTCAGGAGAAGCAGCTGAATGTATTTTGGGGTGCAATTCCACATAGGCCCATGGCCTGTGTGAGCAATATATCATTTAGTGACAACTTTTTGTAAATATTTTTTTTTTTTGTCATTATTCAATCACTTGGGACAAAAAAAAATATTCAATGGGTTCAACATGCCTCTCAGCAATTTCCTTGGGGTGTCTACTTTCCAAAATGGGGTCATTTGGGGGGGTTTTGTACTGCCCTGCCATTTTAGCACCTCAAGAAATTACATAGGCAGTCATAAACTAAAAGCTGTGTAAATTACAGAAAATGTACCCTAGTTTGTAGACGCTATAACTTTTGCGCAAACCAATAAATATACGCTTATTGACATTTTTTTTACCAAAGACATGTGGCCGAATACATTTTGGCCTAAATGTATGACTAAAATTTAGTTTATTGGATTTTTTTTATAACAAAATTTTGAAAATATCATTTTTTTTTCAAAATTTTCGGTCTTTTTCCGTTTATAGCGCAAAAAATAAAAACCGCAGAGGTGATCAAATACCATCAAAAGAAAGCTCTATTTGTGGGAAGAAAAGGACGCAAATTTCGTTTGGGTACAGCATTGCATGACCGCGCAATTAGCAGTTAAAGCAATGCAGTGCCAAATTGGAAAAAGACCTCTGGTCCTTAGGCAGCATAATGGTCCGGGGCTCAAGTGGTTAATGAGGGTTGTGCAGAGAGGTTGTATAAAATGAAGACAGAGCTCTGTCTTTGTCTCGTTCTTTTGAGCCCAGATTTCAGAAGACTAAGACGCCTGCATAAAGTATCACTGTTTGTTGCTCTTTTATGTAACTTTTCTGTACTGAAAGTTGTCTCAATGTATTGGTAGCATTTTGTATCCATTGTAACATCATTCTTTTTGTTGTACTACTTACTTACTTTGTAGTTCATTATATTTGATTTGATTAATGGCTAGCTTCTCTTTTGTATAAATAAATGTATCAGTGCTGCCTGTCAGTACCCATCACTGATGCCTATCAGTGCCACCTATCAGTGCCCATCCATGCCCCCTATCAGTGCCCATCAGTGCCACATATCAGTGCAGCCTCATCAGTGCCCATCAGTGCAACCTATCAGTGCCAATTACTGCAGCCTATCAGTGCACATAAGTGCAGCTTATCAGTGCAGCCTCATTAGTGCATATCATTTTGTAACAGACTAAGAAAAAAATATTTTTTCAAAATGTTCTGTCTTTTTCGTTTGTTAAGGTTAAACCGCTTCCCTTCCAATCTCATTGTGTGGCCCCATGTCCTCTTACACTATCTGGGTTTGAATTGTTTTTTTCCTATGCTGGGATCATCATTGAGGTATTTGTAAATCGCTATCATGTCCCCTCTTAAGCGTCACCTCTCCAGCAAGAATACATTTTAGTGCTTGTAGTCGTTCCTTGTAATTAAGGTCCTCCAGTCCGCTTATTAAGTGTTCTTGCATAGCAAGACCACTTACTGTTATCTCACATATATATTATTCTTATTATTATAGCCAAATTTACCACCCTAACTCCTCCCACAGTTTTTACACTACATAGACAAGTAATATACCGAAACGTGTGGATTGTTCCCGAATGGTGTGCTATTACTTTGTGGAACGTTTCGCCGAATGGTTCACGAAATATCGTCGTTTTTGCGGCGAAATTGGTCCCATAGGAATGAATGGGGAAACTAGAGTGGGAGATGACAAAAGCTGGAAAATCAGAACATGATTTCTAAACTGCCGCCACTCCCTCATTTTCAAGCCCACCTACACAAATCTTATATCAAAACGTTCAGCTATCCCTGCTGCCACTAAACATGTCCACGGCTAAGCCATAGTCCTGATAGTTTTCACAATATGACCATTTGTTTGCAACTCACGCCGTCCATTGACATTCATTGAAACTACACTCTAGCCCCCTCCAAATTTGAAGGGCAATTTCTAAACTGCGACTGTGCCTTCATTTTTAATATTTCAGAGACATACTATACATCAAAATCTAGGTCTGGGTCTTGTGATTCTCACAATATAAAGATCTTCGGTGTAGGATGTATAGTTTTTAAAATACGGCCATTTGTTTAGAGGTCATTTCAGGAAATTTTAGCCATTAATCAGAGTGTACTGTTAGTGTTTGTTTTGTTGCCATGGTTACCAAAGCTTCTGTTATACACAGGGGGGAAGGTGGCTGGAGCATCTCAGCTGATTACAGAGCCCGGGGGAGGGGACAGACACACCATGTACTGATTTATAATAGAGGAATATGATGGGGCAGTTTTGATGGGGTAATTCTGATGGGGCAGTTTTGATGAAGCAGTATTTGGGAAGCATAAACAGGGCATGAGCGTTGCTAGGAAACAGTGGTTGTAAACACAAGATGCTGTAACACCCCAAATGCATGTGACTTCATCTGCTAGACTTGATAATGCTTGTAGACTCCTCCCACAGTTTTCACACTACAGAGACAAATAATATACCGAAACGAGCGGATTGTTCCCGATTGGTGTGTTATTACTTTGTGGAATGTTTTGCCGAATGGTCCACGAAATGACGTTTTTGCGGCGAAATTGGTCCCATAGGAATGAATGGCGAAATGTTCAAAACTAGAGTGGGAAGTGACAAAAGCTGACAACCCCATGATCAGCCAAAACATTATGACCACCCCATGATCAGCCAAAACATTATGACCGCCCCATGTAAAAAAAAAAATATTTTTGAAAAAAAAAAAAAAATTTGAAAAAAGTAAAAAAATAATTTTTGAAAAAAAAAATATTTTTGAAAAAAAAAAATATTTTTGAAAAAAAAATTTCTTTAAAAAAAAAAATTATTTTTGAAAAAAAAATATATTTGAAAAAAAAAATATTTTTGAAAAAAAAAATTATTTTTGAAAAAAAATTACTTTAAAAAAAATAATAATTTCGAAAAAAAAATTATTTTTGAAATAAAAAAATTCATTTTTGAAAAAAAAAATTACCTTTGAAAAAAAAAATTACTTTTGAAAAAAAAAAATCATTTTTGAAGAAAAAAAAAATCATTTTTGATTAAAAAAAATTCTTTTTTGAAAAAAAAAATTACTTTTGAAAAAAATGTTCAGCTCTTTCAGCGAATGATGGAACTTTTTTACTACTATTTATACTTTTTAAAATATTAAGCTTTTTAACACTTTTCACAGTTACTCAAGCCACTCCACCCCACCCAGTTACTCCGCCCACTCCAGTTGTAGAGGCAAGAACACTTTCACAATTTCCCCAGAAATTGTACCGTTTCTAGTTAATTTTGTTGCCCTTCTTTGGACTCTCTCCAGCTCCAGCACATCCCTTCTGAGGACTGGTGACCAGAACTGGACGGATTACTCCAGATGTGGCCTGTCCAGAGTTTTATAAAGTGGCAGGATTATAGTTTTATCCCTGGAGCACACCCCCCCCCCCTTTTATAAAGACCCTACACAGTTTAAGGTTGAACTTATTCTCCTCAAATTTCAGTGACTGGCCATGTGTCTTCTTAAAGTGATTGTAAAGTCTCGTTTTAAAAAATAAATAAATAACAAACATGTCTATAGTTACCTCCTCTGTGCAGTGGATTTGCACAGGGCAGCCTGGATCCTCCACTTCTCGGGTCCCTCTTTGCTTCTCCTGGCCCCTCCCTCCTGTCGAGTGCCCCCACAGCAAGAAGCTAGCTATGGGGGCACCTGAGCCGAGCTGCAGCTCTGTGTGTCCATTCAGACACAGAGCTGCCATTCGCCCCCTCTCCCTCTCTCTCTCCTAATTGGCTAACTGACTTTGGTTGACAGCTGTGGGAGCCAATGGCACCACTGCTGTGTCTCAACCAATCAGGAGGGAGAGTCCTGGATGGCTGAGGGACCCATGGACATCGCTGGATAGAGAGGGGGCTCAGATAAGTATTAGGGGTGCTGGGGAGGCTGCTGCACACAGAGGGCTTTTTAACTTAATGCAATAAAAAAACCTTCTGCCTTTACAACTCCCTTAAGCTCCCTGAAACTGAATAGTTTCCCCCCTATGCTGGAATCACCTTTGAGGTATTTGTACATTGCTTTCGTATCTTCTCTCAAGCGTTTCTTCTCCAGATACTTGAAAAAGGAGGCATGTCCTCTGAAACGTGTTGTACACTCCCCCTTTTCACCCTCAATGGTTGCTGCTTTGATCTAGTTGGACTGCAGACGCTGCCTGCCCCTTCTGGCAGTCTGTGCATGACAGCTATTTGTGCTGGCTGGCTGTGCTGCTCTCCACCATCTTCACAGTTTTGCAGCTCTTCACTTATCCATATGTAAGTGTGCTTTTATGCTTTTATTAAATTATATATGCTCATATTGATGTTTGTGCTGTGGCCACTTTTGTTTTCTCTCTTCTCCAGGGAGAATAAGTTTAATATTTGTAGTTGTTCCTCGTAACTGAGATCCTCCACTCCCCTTATCAGCTTTGTCATCCTTCTCTTGACTCTCTGCAGTTCCAGCACATACTTTCTGAGGACTGGTGATCAGAACTGGATGATATACTCAAGATGTGGCCAACTTGTGAAGTGGCAGAATTATAGATTTATCTCTTGAGTAGATACCCTTTTTAATACATGCTAATATTCTGCTTGCATTGCTAGCTGCAGCTTGGCATTGCATGCCATTGCTAAGTCTATGATCTACTAGGACCCCCCAGATCTTTTTCTATCCTGGAATCCCCCAATGGAATCCCCTAATACTCATAGTGAGTAGCTTGCATTTTGTTTTTGGACCCCAAGGGCATTACTTTACATTTTTCAACATTAAACATCATTTGCTATGTAGTTGCCCTCCCCTTTATTTTATTGAGGACCTCCTGTAAGGTTTCCATATCCTGTTGTGAAGTTATTGCCCTGCTTAACTTTGAATCAACAGCAAACATTGAGGTTGAGCTATTTATGCCAGCATCTATATTGTTTATGAATAAAATGAACAGAATTGGTCCCAGGACAGAGCCCCCACTCACCATTCCAGACCATTGGGTACACACCATTTATCACCACCCTTTGGACGTGCCCCTGTAACCAGTGTTCTATCCAGGGATATACCCTATGATCTAAGCCAACAGACCTCAATTTGTGAACTAAGCGTTTATGGGGACTGTAACAAACTTTTTTGAAAAATCCAGATACACCACATCCACAAATTGCAGCTCATTCCTCGTAGAATGTTAGCAGACCGGTCTGGTAAGAATTATTCTTCATAAATCCATGCTGATTAAGTACTAATGATGCTGTTTTCATCAGCAAATTCTTGATATAGTCCCTTATCATCCTCTCCAATAATTTACTAAATATTGATGTTAGACTGACTGGCCTGTAGTTCCCAGGCATATCTTTGCCCTTTTTACATATTGGTACCACCTTGGCTTTTCCCCAATCATCTGGTATCATTCTAGTCCTTAAGCTGTCCATAAAAATTAGGAAGACGGGGCGCATGCGCGGTGCGATGAGGGGAAGACGCGAGTAGCCTAAGCTCCGTCGGACCCGCTCACAGCAGGCTAAAAATACCGGGGCCAGACAGCACGAAAGGCGGCGAAAACACCGCCGATACCGAGGCAACACTCCCGCTCATGCCTACAAGGAGATCCAGGCATTTAAAACCCTCCAAACATAACCTGACGAACTTTCTCCTGGACACTGCTTCCAGACAAGGCAGGAAGATGTCCCAAGATGGCGCCGGCGCCGGCTCTCGTGCCAGCACACAGCACACAGGGGAAACATCCACCCTTCCATCCAAACATCCAAACAACGGGAACTGTGAGTACACCTCTCCTCTTTCCAAGGCTGATTTAGATGCCAGTCTGACTGCAATCTTTGAAAAACTGGTAGACAAGATAGAAAAAGAAGTACACAAATCCACTGAGGCCTTGTCCCAGGAGATAGCAGGCATTGGCAGTCGCACAGACATCCTTGAAACAAAACATGATGAACTCTCACTAGCCCATAATGATTTAAGGAAAGATTACGAATCGCTTGCTGACAGCTTTGCATTTATGCAAGCTCAAGTCGAAGATCTTGACAATAGAAACAGACGACATAACATTAGATTACGTGGAGTCCCTGAATCGGTCACAGATCTCATGCCCACAGTCTCCAAAATTTTTCACAACCTCCTCCCAGACAAACCGCTATCCGCATTTACATGCGACAGAATACACAGAGCACTACGCCCTAAACCCACTTCTGATAAACCTCCCAGAGACATTATTATGTGCATGAAGGATTTCCTGGTTAAAGAGGACATCATGCGCGCTGCGAGAAACTCGCCCAATATTGCCCTGGATGGTAAAAAATTACAAATTTACCCAGATATCTCCCCCGCCACTCTGGACAGAAGACGCAGGATGAAGGAAGTCACTAATATTCTGCAAGCAGCAAGAATAAAATATAGATGGGGTTTCCCATTTAAACTCACAATTCCATACAACGGTTCTACACACACAGTGTACAACATCATTGAGGGCAAAGAATTGCTCGTAAAATTGGGCCTACTGGAACCAGAACCTCCTAACCGTTTCCCATCAACTCCAAGACCCTCTCCAATTTGGTCTACACCGTCCTCCAGACGTAACACAAACGACCGAAGAAGTTGGCGCCAACCTTTTCAAGATCAAGCACACTGAATACATTCCATGCTTAACCACATACTGGAAAAATTTTTGTTTATGTGCTAAGAAGGAGGAAGAAGAAAGGGAGGAAAAGAAAGAAAAAAAAAAGATGGAAGAATGACTCTTTTCTTTTGATTTTTCTGATTTCTTTTTTCATTTTGTTCTCCAATCAACACCGTTTATCAAGCTTCTTGGTTCGATTGTCATCATAAACTGTATCACATACATCTCCGTTATCCCCCATCCTTTGAAGACGGAAGGAACTCTCCACCCCTTTTTTTTTTTTTTTTTTTTTTTTTCCCCCCCCACCTCACTACCCTCTTTCCCCCCCCTACCCCTCCCTCCCCCCATTTCCCCCCCTTTCCCTCCCCTCCCCTAACCTATGCACCCCCTGGTAACAAACTCTTACTGTTTTAGTTTAGCTTAATCAAAAAGCCTATGTGGTCCGCCGCCGCTAGATTGTCCCCCCTCCTGCTTTCGCGGTTAACTGCAGCACCCTTACTCGTAGGGGTGTTGCACCTGGCCATGATTGCAGGTTTAGGACAGATTTGTCCTTCAAAAATGATGTTTAGTGACAAGAAGATTCTTGTCCCAATGTTCTTTTATTTCTTTATGTTGTTACTTACTATATTCGCCCTTAAGGCCAATGGAAAAATTTTCTTCAAAATTGGAAGTTACTGGTTTTTGTTTCAGTTACAACAGATTAAACAATATAATGTTTATCTCTGCTACTATGGGATGATTTTGGGGTATGATGTGCAACTCAGGCTGTTTCAACAAAAGTCATCACACATCTCCCTACAACTCCTAAATAGCCTCGACATAATATTTTCTGAACACACTTCAGAAATATATACTTTTATGCTACTCTATATATACAAGTTTGACTCTTTTCTTAAACATTTTCATTTATACATAACCAATGGTTCTTAAAGTATTATCACATAACGTACAAGGTTTTAACTCACCCCATAAACGGAAAAAAGCCTTTCAACACTATAAGAGACTAGGGGCTGACATCATTCTTATGCAAGAAACACACTTCTCTACTACTAATCACCCAAACTATTTTAACAAGACCTATAACCAATATTACTATACTACTTTCCATAACAAAACTAGAGGTGTGGCCATTTTTATTCGTAATACCATTGTCTTTGATATAGGGCTGCAACTAACGATTATTTTCATAATCGATTAATCGGCCGATTATTTTTTCGATTAATCGATTAATCGGATAAAATCATAAAAAAAATCGTAATGTGCCATTTTTTTCTATTCCTCCCGGGGACACCAATGACGGGGCGCTATTCCTCCCGGGGACACCAATGACGGGGCGCTATTCCTCCCGGGGACACCAATGACGGGGTGCTATTCCTCCCGGGGTCACCAATGACGGGGCGCTATTCCTCCCGGGGTCACCAATGACGGGGCGCTATTCCTCCAGGGGTCACCAATGACGGGGCGCTATTCCTCCCGGGGTCACCAATGACGGGGCACTATTCCTCCCAGGAACACCAATGACGGGGCGCTATTCCTCCCGGGGACACCAATGACGGGGCGCTATTCCTCCCGGGGTCACCAATGACGGGGCGCTATTCCTCCCGGGGTCACCAATGACGGGGCGCTATTCCTCCCGGGGTCACCAATGACGGGGCGCTATTCCTCCCGGGGTCACCAATGATGGGGCGCTATTCCTCCCGGGGACACCAATGACGGGGCGCTATTCCTCCCGGGGACACCAATGACGGGGCGCTATTCCTCCCGGGGTCACCAATGACGGGGCACTATTCCTCCCAGGAACACCAATGATGGGGCACTATCCCCCCACCCCTCCCAGGAACACCAATGGGGCACTATTCCCCCCCCCTCCCAGGAACACCAATGGGGCACTATCCCCCCCCCCAGGAACACCAATGGGGCACTATGTCTATTCTCCTCCCACCCAGGAAAACCAATGATGGGGAACTACTACTCCAGGCAGCCACCCCCCGGAACACCAATGATGGGGAATTATCCCCCCCCCTCCCAGGAACACCAATGGGGCACTATTCCCCCCCTTCCCAGGAACACCAATGGGGCACTATTCCCCCCCCCAGGAACACCAATGGGGCACTATTCCCCCCCCTCCCAGGAACACCAATGGGGCACTATCCCCCCCCCCCTTCCCAGGAACACCAATGGGGCACTATCCCCCCCCCCTTCCCAGGAACACCAATGGGGCACTATCCCCCCCCCAGGAACACCAATGGGGCACTATTCCCCCCCCTCCCAGGAACACCAATGGGGCACTATTCCCCCCCCCCAGGAACACCAATGGGGCACTATCCCCCCCCCTCCCAGGAACACCAATGGGGCACTATTCCCCCCCCCTCCCAGTAATACTGTTAGGATGGTGCCCGGTCATAAAAATGTGCTGTTTTTACTGTGTTATTAGCTGCTACCTTTCACTATGAATGTGCAGCTCGGCTCTCCTCGCTTCTTGCCCTCGCCTCTCTGTTCCCTCGAGGCAGCGGGCAGGGCTGAGATCAGTGGGGATGACGTCTGCAAAGAGGAGGAGGGGGAGAGGTGCGCCGCGGACGTGCCTGGTCACAAACGGCGGCGCTGAGGACACAGGAGGGAGGATTTTTCTCTGTTCCCTCGAGGCAGCGGGCGGGGCTGAGAAGATCAGGGGGGGTGACGTCAGCAAGGAGGAGGAGAGGCGCGCCGTGGACGTGCGGCGGCGCAGACGTGCCTGGTCACAAATGGCGGCGCCGAGGACACAGGGAGGGAGGATTTAAAACGGACGGACAGACAGAAGGAAGGTGCGGACCAACTAATCGATAATGAAAATCGTTGACAACGATTTTCATTATCGATTATTATCGATAATATCGATTAATCGTTTCAGCCCTACTTTGATATACAAAATATATATAAAGATCCAGATAGCCGATATGTCATTATTAAAGGACAAATAAATAACAAAACAATAACTATCGCTTCTATATATGCACCTAATGAATCTCAATCTAATTTTTTTATGAACTTTTTCGAAAATCTTGACAAATATAGTTCTCCCCACATAATTCTGGGTGGAGACTTCAACCTAACCTCACACCCAACCCTTGATAGAAGCAAGACATCTTCTTCCTCCAAAGCTTTTTCTAAATCATTGAACCGCTCTCTAAACAAATTCCAACTGGTCGACTCTTGGAGGGCCCATAATGTTGGAATCAAAGCGTATACACACTACTCTCATCCCCATGATGTCTATGCCAGACTCGACTATATTTTCTGCACTCCTATCTTATTAGCCAACTCATCCAAAGCCCTTATCCATCCTTGCCCATGGTCAGACCATGACATCACCTCATTTGACACATCACATATTGGACTTTTGCCCTCCCCCTACAATTGGCGACTAAATGATTCAATTTTAACTGACCCATCAACAATACAAACTATTACATCACATATTGAAAACTACTTTATAGAAAATGTGGTAGACGACACCCCCCTTACAACACTTTGGGTAGCACATAAAGCCGTTATCCGAGGTCATCTAATCAGCCTAGCGGCAAACAAAAATAAAGAAAGAATCTCCAACATCAAAAGTCTCACTAAAGACCTAAACTCTTTATATAACAAATTACAACACAACCCAACTCACGAAATCACAAAACAAATACAAGACAAACGTAAGGCCTTGGACCTTATTTTATCCGCTAATACAGAAAAATCCCTCAGATTTTCAAAAGCTAAGTTTCTACTCCATAGTAATTCCCCCTCAACTATGTTTGCCAAAAAACTAAACAATGAATACAAACCCCCACACATTTACAAACTAAGAGACCAAACCGGTAACATGATTACCCACCCTCAGGAAGTCCTTAAAATATTCTCCACATTCTACAAAGATCTCCTTTCCAGTCCACAACCCCCTCTTAGCCAATCCACTAAATCATGGCTAGATGATATACAATTACCTATCCTAAACTCACAACAAATAGAATTCCTTAATGCTCCATGTACAGAGATGGAGATAACCAAAATAATTAAATCCCTCAAGACATCCACCGCCCCCGGTCCAGATGGTTTCTCATCTTCATACTATAAAAAATTCACTTCCTCATTAACACCTTACCTGACCAAACTCTTTAATCATATTCTCAACGGCAACCACTTCCCAGACGAGATGCTCCTAGCTAACCTTTCCCTTATCCCTAAACCACTGAAAGACCACTCCCTTCCCCAAAACTATCGCCCTATCTCAGTCCTTAATAATGACCTTAAAATCTTTGGGAGAATGCTTTCTGACAGATTGGCTACGATCATTACAAATTTAATACATGTTGATCAGACTGGCTTCATCCCAGGAAGACAAATTGTCGACAATGTTAGATTAGTAACCAACATTATACAAGATGCTAAGATACACGCCCGCCAAGTATGTCTCCTTAGTTTAGACATCCATAAAGCGTTTGATAGCGTTAGCTGGTCTTACCTTAACTTTCTCCTACCCAAATATGTAATCTCAGATAAATTCCTGCAAGGATTTAACGCACTATATCACCATCCTCAAACTAGAATCAAAATCCCTGGACATATCTCTGAATTTTTCTCCCTTAGTAGAGGTACTAGACAAGGTTGCCCCTTATCGCCATTATTATTTGCACTCGCAATTGAACCCCTAGCCCACAAAATCAGAAACAGCATTGATATTAAAGGATACACTAAGGGAAATAAGGATTTCAAACTCAGCTTATACGCTGATGACGCACTTATTTTTCTCACAGAACCCCTTACTTCCATCCCTTCTCTCCTCAAAGAACTTCAATCCTTCCACACCATCTCGGGACTCAAAATTAATACCAACAAATGCTCTGCCCTACCAATTAATTATACCCAAGAAACGCAATCTTCACTTTCAAAAAATTTCCCATTTGTATGGTGTCCTCAATCATTTAAATATCTAGGTGTCACAATCCCCTCAACACATAAGCTCTTGTATAAATCCAATTATATCCCACTATTTTCGCAGATCACAACTCTTTTAAAATCTTGGTCTTCCTTTCATATATCATTCCTAGGCAGAATATGCGCCATCAAAATGACGATCCTTCCCAAACTCCTATATTATTTCCGTGCCCTACCAATTAATGTTCCAAAATCCAAATTGATCTCCCTTCAAAGAGAAATCAATAAATTTATATGGGCAGATAGAAAACCCAGATTTAGTTATACCCTTATGCATAGACCTCAATCAGCAGGAGGCCTAGGCCTACCTAATTTATGGCTTTATTACCTTGCTGCCAGATTAATACAAATTGCTCAATGGTTCACACCTACTAATGAATTACCTTGGAAACAATTCAAAACCATCTCCATATCCCCGCTACATATACAAGGAATATTGTGGTCTAATTACACCTCATACAACAAACTGGTTAAACATAATACTATCATTGCTCAATTCTATCAAATATGGAATAAATGCAAAGACATATTCAAGCTCTCATCTGACACCCCTCCATTAGCTTCCTTTCTAGGTGACCCTAGATTCCCATATGCCTATAACAATAGCCAATCCTTCTCCCTTTGGATCAACAAAAACATCACCACACTTAGATCCCTTCAACTAAAATGGGAATTTGTCCCATTCTCTACATTACAAGCTTCACATGGCCTACCCATTACCGAACTCCATCACTACCATATAATTAAAAACTTCTATGCCAAATATTTTTCACTCACCACACACCCCACTCACACTACATTTGAACAAATATGTATCTCATCTCCCAGAGACAGAGGCCTCATCTCAAGATTATATAATTATCTTAGAGATTTTGGATCGCCAGACAAATCCACACCGATGCTTCATTGGGAGACAGACATGGATGTCGTACTCAATATAGAAGATTGGACCTCCATGTCAGATAATCTCCGCAAAAGTAATAAAGCTATTTCCTTCAGAGAGACCCCAATAAAATTTTTTTTCCAGATGGTACTTAACTCCCTCCAAACTTCACACATACTATCCATCCATCTCTCCAAACTGTTTCAGGGGATGCTCTGAATCGGGCACTCTTTTACACACATTCTGGGGATGCAAACATCTTAATCAAATTTGGCTCAAAGCCATTGAGATAATAGAAAACTCCTCTAAACAAAAAATTATACCCACCCCTCAGATATGCTTACTATACGCCAACATACCAAACATTCCCTCTCCATGTATGAGATTATTCCATTCCTTATGCAGTTCTATACAATGGATGATAGCCTACAACTGGAAAACTGATACGCTATCCTGGCAACAAGTAATAAATAGAATGGAATCACTTAAACTCTCTGAATGGATATACCATACTCTTAATGATACAATTCACATTTACAAAAGAAAACGGTCTTACTGGAACCCGATATAAATATTCAATGTGATACTATATTGTTTCTTTATGATTATATATTTTTCTATTGTACTATACCGCATATCATCCCTGTACAAGTAATTTGTTAATAATTTTACTACCATGCTGACAATTTAATGTTATATTCCTTTATTATGTCACAGTTTATATAATTGTAAAACATAATATGCAAATGTACTTTTTGATTGTTTCTTTGAACTTCCAAATAAAACTTTTGTAAACAAAAAAAAAAATTAGGAAGACACCAAAAGATAACACCTCTGGAAGCACCGCCGGCAGCACAATTAAGCAATATCTGGCAAGGGGGGGAGCCCGGGGAGTGCCCATCAGGAGGCCCAAACGTCAACCATGGCAGACAAAAAGAAGAAGGGACTAAATGGGAGGGGAGATCAGACCGCCGACCATTCAAGAGAGGAGTTATCAACCGAAAACACTCCTGAAATATCCAGAATGGAAGAACATAGGCAGGAGCCACATCTCCCCTCGAAAAATGAAATCGCAGAAATGTTCAAAGCACTCGAAACCTCAACTAAATCAGAAATAAGTATGTTGAGAACAGATCTAGGTAACCTATTGGCCAGAGTTGAGAGGGCAGAAGACATAATGGATAAACAAGAGCGTGAACTTTCCGAATTAAAAGAACATATTAAAATAACCCAACAAAACCAGATAAAAATATGTTATAGGTTAGAGGATCAGGAAAACAGAAATCGTAGACAAAACCTGAGAATCCGAGGGGTCCCGGAAAAGAGGTGTGAAGATTTGAGGAAAACCGTAGCGGCAATCTTCAGCCCCCTCCTGGAACTGGGAGGAGAAGACTTCCCAAAAATCGAGCGGGTACACCGGATAGGAAGGTTCGATATCAGACGAACAGAAAGAAGTCGCAACATAATTGTGAGGTTTAGATTCTATGAGGATAAGGAAAACATATGGGTAAAATTGAGAGGGAAAACCCCGCTTCAATATGAGGAGGCAAGGATTCAAGTATTCACTGATTTAGCTAAAGACACACTGGCGAGAAGACGTCACCTGAAACCCCTCTTGGAACAAATGACAAATCAAAATGTAAAATATTCATGGGGATTCCCGGTCTGCCTGATAGGAAGCAAAGATGGTAGAACAGCCAGGCTAAGATTCCCGGGAGAGTTTGAGGAATTCTGCGGGAAGCTGGGCCTGCAGGTTCCCCCATTGCTGGACTGGACTAAAGAACAGTGGATAGAACTAGGAGTAGGATCGGTGTAAAATGTCATGGGGGCGAGGAGGGTCTCGGCGGGGGGGGAAAGAGATAATATTATGAGAACAAAACCGTGGAGACGGAAGTGCTGTCAGGAGACGGCTGGCCCACCCGGTCACCAAGGCAATGGGGACTGGAGTGATGACACACCAAGAGCTCCACCTTTGGAGGTGGAGACCAATTGAGGGCCACGATGTGCGTGACCCTCATCGGCCTAAGGGTCCAGCAGGGACCAACTGGGGGGTGGGGGGAGGGGAGGACGGGGTGGGGAGGAGGGGTAGGAGTAGGGGGTCCATCCTAGCCTCAATACTAAGAAAGTGGGGCATCTCTCCAAGGTCTAAGGTAAAGGGCATACACAGGAGGGGAGAAAAATGGCATTGACGACAATAAAATTTACAACGTATAATGTTAAAGGCCTAAATATGGCCAATAAAAGACAAAATATCTTTAATGAGCTTAAGTTACTAGGTTCAGAAGTGGTTTTTCTGCAGGAAACACATATTTCACATCAATCGAGACTAAGATTGTTTTCAAGTGAATATCCGATTTGGTACCAAGGAGACACCATTTCAAATAGAGCTCGGGGGGTAGCTATTGGATTCGCAAAAAGAACAAGGTTTGTGCTGGAGGACAGATTGGTAGACCCAGAAGGTAGATACCTATTCCTTAGAGGCAGATTGAACGAAGGGGAATATACACTAGCTAATATCTATGCACCTAATAAAAATCCGATTAAATATTTGGTGAATACCTTGGGAAAATGAATGGAGTTTAGGAAAGGGCATTTGATATTGATGGGAGATCTTAAATTCTGTATGGACCCGAGATTAGATAGTACGGACCGAGCCCAGGGGAAAAATAACGCAAATTTGAAGGAGGTAAAGCAAAAACTATCCATCTACCAGTTGGTAGACATATGGAGAGTTCAACACCCAGGAAAAAGGGACTACACGTTTTATTCCCCTGTGCACGGGTCATACTCCCTGATTGACTATGGATTTGTGGATCATAGGGAGATTGACGAGGTTGTTGACTCTAGGATAGGAAATGTAACCTACTCAGATCATGCACCCATGATCATGGAAATGACAATAGGTGGAGGACCGGGCTACTCAGGACAGTGGCGTTTAAATGAGGAACTGGTTAGAGAGGATGAGGGGTTTGATAGAATCAGAAAGGAACTGGAGAATTACTTCTCTGTAAATGTCACTCGAGATGTATCGGGGTCCACCCTGTGGGAGGCTCATAAAGCCTTCATAAGAGGGGTCCTAATAGAGATGGGGGCAAGGAAGAAAAAAGAGAGACGCGAGAAAATTCAAAAACTAATGGTAGCCTTAGCCAGACTGGAACAAAAGCATAAAAAACAACTGGGCCAGCTCTCTCAGGAGATATATCAACAGATGGTAATTAAAAGGGCAGAGTTGAAAACAGCTATGGAGCAAGAATCTAGAGTAACATTCAGTAAGATAGTA
The DNA here is from genome assembly GCA_037952835.1 of Lithobates septentrionalis. Lineage (NCBI taxonomy): Eukaryota > Metazoa > Chordata > Amphibia > Anura > Ranidae > Lithobates > Lithobates septentrionalis. Next base: position 648,281 of record JBBDGP010001276.1, read on the forward strand.
AGGGAAAGATATTGATGGGGTAACAAACCAAGTAAACACCTGGCGAGAATGGTACAAAAGAAGAAAGCTAGGAACTTCATAGAAAAAATCCAGACTAAAGAGGGCCAAATGGAATACTCATCTAGAAAGGTAGCGGATATCCTTAGAAATTACTACCAGGAGTTATACTCAGTTTCTAAACAAGACACACACCTAAATAACAGGAGGGAGAGAAATAATAATTATTTAAAGAAGGCGTCGCTCCCCAAGATTACAGATGCGGCTAGGGAACTCTTGGAAATGCCAATTTCAGAAGAGAAAATAAGAAAAGCACTAGCAGGCACGGCCCCTGGGAAAAGTTCTGGCCCGGACAAGTTCACACTGTTCTATTATAAAAAATTCAAAGAGATATTAGTCCCTAGGTTGTGTCACCACATGAATGGGTTGGGAGATAGCTATGAGATGAGTAGGGAGGCCCTGAAGGCTTCCATCACAATCATACTGAAAGAGGGTAAAGAGAAAACACTATGCTCAAGTTATCGCCCTATCTCTCTCCTCAACACTGATACAAAATTATATGCAAAGGTCTTGGCAGAGAGATTAAAGGAGTTAATGAACTCCCTGGTTAATCCAGACCAGGTGGGGTTTGTCCCTAAAAGGGAGAGGAGGGACAACGGGGTCAGGACGCTACTCCTGCTGCAAAAAATAAAGGAGAGTGGACCCCCAGGGCTACTTCTGTCAATTGATGCCGAAAAGGCCTTCGACAGAGTAGACTGGGGGTTCATGATACAGACTCTGGAGACTATGGGACTAGGACCTAAAATGATCCAGAGGATTAAAACTCTGTATCACCATCCTACCGCCGTAATAAGAGTGAATGGCTTAATGTCTCAACCATTTGAGATGGAAAACGGCACGAGGCAGGGGTGCCCCCTGTCCCCGTTGCTCTTTGTCCTGACTATGGAACCCCTCCTGGCAACAATACGTAGAGACCCCGACATAAGAGGTATCAATGTGGGAGAGGATGAACATAAAATCGCAGCATTTGCTGATGATGTGCTGTTTTATATAACGGACCCTGTGAATTCTATGCCCAAGCTAGTAAAAGCCCTGAGGAAATATGGAGAGGCATCTATTTTCCAGATAAATTTGGTAAAGTCGGAAATATTAAATATAAATCTAAGCATGGCAGAAGTAGAGATCTTGAAAAAAGAGTTTAGCTTTGGGTGGACCAAGGAACTAAGTTACCTAGGAATCAAACTAGCTAACTCAACTCCGAAGATATTTTCCATAAATTATCTACTCTTACTTGACGTAGTCAGATTCGATTGTAAAAGATTCGCCAGTAAGCCCCTCTCATGGATAGGCTGCATCAATGTCATCAAAATGGTCCTACTCCCTAAAATTATGTATCTATTCCAGGTGATTCCACTGCCACTCCCCCTATACTACTTAAGAAAACTAAAAAAGATAATAATGAATTTTATATGGAAAAATAAAAAACCGAGAGTCTCCTTCCAGATTTTAAAACAAAGGAAAATAAATGGTGGCCTGGCCGTGCCAGATGTCCAGAACTATTATAAAGCCATGGTTCTGTCAAGAATGGTTGAGTGGGCAAAGCGAGAAAACGAAAAAAGGTGGGTAAAAATAGAAGAATGCCTTAGTAAAGCACAATTGGGAAGTATTATTTGGAATCCTCCACACTTTAGAATTTTAGATAATAGCACACATGTAATTACACGAAACGTCTTTAAAATTTGGGATGGGGTATACAAGAAAGTTAATGGGAAATATAATTCACCGTTACTAGCACTAAAAGACAATGATTTTTTTGCTCCGGGAGCAGAAATCATAGGAGGAAAGGAAGCACTTTGCGGGATTACACAATTAAGAGAAATCATTAAAGAAGGTAAAATTATGACACTTCAACAACTTAGACACGAGAGAGCGGCACACGGGATGGACGAGTGGCGGTACCTCCAATTGAGCCATTTTGTGAACAAACTACCACATCCTATTAGGTCTGGGGAAAAAGTGACAGACTTTGAAAGGTTGAGTGACATGGAAGACCCGAGAAATATAGTTTCCAAAATATATAAAATCTTGATGATGACAGAAAAATTGGAGATACAGCCATATATGGGCAAATGGGAGAGGGAACTTGGCACAAAGAAGGACGAAAACACAATTAGAAGAATTTTGAAAATGATTTTTAACTCAGCAGTAGACGTACGAATGGCAGAAATGAATTACAAATGCATAAGTAGAAGTTATTTAACTCAAGAGATAACAAGTAAATTTCAGAATGGGCCGGCACGTTGCTGGCGTGGCTGCCAAGAAGTAGGAACAATGGGGCACCTTTGGTGGAATTGCCCTAAAATAAAACATTTCTGGAAGAGGATACTCGCTCTAATTAAGAAAATTACGGAAATAGAGGTGGTAGAAGACCCCTGGGAGGTTTTGTTTTATGGGGGAGAAGGAGATATAAATAAATATAAGCGGTCACTGGTTCCTCATCTTTTAAACGCTGCAAAGAGATTGATACCGAAGAGTTGGCAGAGGAGGGAGAGTCCAGAGACATGGGAGTGGATAGATGCAGTAGAGGAAACATATAATATGGAGACTCTGGCGAGCACGATTGACGAAATAAGAAGTGGGCCTTTTTGTTGTAAGGCGGAGGGGAGACACCTGGGATTGGGTGAGGCTACTGGGCCCTGCCACCTCCTGGCTAACACTTACCCCCACCTCCTCCTGGCTGACACTTACCCCCGCCTCCTCCTGTGTGCCACATTCCAGAGCCTTGTCCTGGCTGAGGTCTTCCTGTGTATGAAAAAGGGACATAGTTTTAATTTTTGGTTCATCAATCACACACAATTTTCAGCTCATGACTGTTGCAAATGAAATGTTAATAAATAGAAAAGACTATCATTCTGAGCCCAGCATTTTTCATTGTTGTCCCAATCATTTTTGACCCCTACTGTCTATTGATATGTAAAACACTTTTTGTTAAATAATTAATTTGTTAGCAATAATAACATCTAGTTAACAACAATAATTTTCCCACAAAAAATATGGTTAAAAATACTATACCTGGCTCCATCTGGGCTCCTCAATTTCATCCAGGATGGAAGGCCAAGGTTGGTCCTCAGAAGCCTTAGCTGGGGTTGAGGGAAGGGTGGATGGAAGGGGGGCCGGAAGAGTCAAAAGTGATTCCCTGGCTTCAATCTGGTCTTCCAAAAACCACATCTTGTTGTAGTACCACAGACTGGGTACATACACGTCTTCTTCTGCTGCTCCTGACCTCATGGACTTATGGACCTTCTGAAGCTCCTTTCTATGCGTGCTTGCTGGTTTGTTGCAATATAAGGGGTTTTTCACCTCCTACAAATTGCGCATATCCCTGTATCTGTCTATGAATTTGCCAAGGAAGTCTGGGTCTTTAAATTGTCTAATTTTTGCTGCAAGACCAAACAAAAGACAAAACACTAATATCAGGCTAAACTCTTATAATCTTATCCCAATATAGGCCTAAATCTAGAATCAGTATAGGCCACCCATGTTAAAATGTTACCTTCGTTCTAACATTTGTCGCTTCCATTCCTCCTTCCTCCGCACACAGAACGTAGGTACGACACACGCGTGTTAGCTTTATAGACACTGTGCATGTGTAAAACTCCACCCACGCCGCCCGCCCCTGATGTTCTTTCTAGAATATTCCCTGCCCCTTCTCTTTCGGTGCAGAGGGAGATGACACAGCGGAGACAGAGCAGGGGCATAATAGCAGTAACGACGAGGAGGAAAACCTGGAGCCAAAAACGTCCCGATCCAGTAGGAGATTTAAGGACTCAAATATGTCCTTTGTAGAGATGGTGGACATATTAAAGAGGGTTGACTATGATGGGAAGTATGGACCGTACACCAACCCTAATGAGAGAAAGGCCAAGATCATGACTAAAGTTGTGAAGAGTCTGCACAGGAATTTTGGGGTACGACGATCTAAGGAGCAATTGAGGAAACATTGGTCAGACCTGAAACTGAGGGAGCAGGATCAGTACAGAAAGATCAAGAAAGTGCTTCTAAAAAGTAAGTAGTTGCCGTGTGTTCCTATTATTATTATTCCTTGCAGCGTTGCAAGATATAGTGCAGATAAGACCAGGAGACCGTATCAAATGCTTTTCTAATACCAAGAGATAGGAGATGCATAGGTATTTTGCATGATCTGGCTAGATGTTGTAGTAATATTATTATTATTATTATTATTATTATTATTATTATACAGGATTTATATAAAATATGACGCAACGAATGTTGTCGCTGGCTTGTCGCTTAGATATAAAGCCCACTTGGTCTTTGTGGATCAAGCCTCCTATGATTGGGTTGAGTGGCAAGGCTAGGATTTTGGCTAGGACCTTTATATCCACATTTAATAGTGATATGGACCTATAATTTGACCAAAGGGTATTATCTGTATTGGGCTTAGGGATCATTAAGATTATAGCAGTCAGTGTATCTCGACCAAAAGAATGTTGTTTGAGGAGAGCATTAAAAGAGTTAGCAAGGAGGGGGACCAATATATCTGATTTTTTTTTTGTAATAGGTGCTAGGGAGGCTGTCAGGACCAGGACGTTTGTGGGGTTTAAGTGTTTTTATGGCTGTAAGAACTTCCTCGACCGTGACTGTACGTTCCATCGACTCACGGTTGGCATCTGACAACTCTGGAATAGTCAAGTTTTGAAACAATGTCTCTACTTGGTTCAGAGAGAAGGAGGGCTTTGCTTCATAATGTTTAGCAAGCCTCTTGCAGAATTCCGAGAGTACTCTAGTTGGGTTACTTGTATGTATGCCATTTGTCAGCTTGAGTCTAATGGGGTTATAGGACCGTTCCTATAAGGCGTAGAACCAAAAAAGTGTCAGGTTTGTTGGCTTTGGTGTATAGCATGTGACTAGACCTTCATATAGTTTTATCTGCCAACTCGGCCAAAAGAAGGTCTAGCTCAACTTTTGTTTTTTCCAATATGAGTCTATGGGATTCGGTAGGGGAAGCCTGAAACTGAAGAAAGTGGGATTGAAAATCTGATTCTAGTTGTTGCAATCTACGTTTTTTATCTCTTTTAATGTGTGTGGCTACCGAAATACATTTGCCCCTGATTACTGGTTTGTGTGCTTCCCAGAGGAGAGTCGGGGATATATCTGGTGTGGAATTGTGTAGGAGGTAATCTTTGAGGGCTAATTGTATGTCGAAAAAGTAGGATTGGTTAGTTAGGTGTGTTTCATTCATACACCAAGTTTTGTTTCTGGCCTGTGGTATCAATGAAGAGACTGTGGTGATCACTGCACAGTGATCCGACCAGGTGATGGGGTGGATATTAGATTGAAGTAAGATCGGTGAGGATGCTATCGGGATTAGGATATGGTCGATCCTAGAGAAGGATTTGTGCGGATGGGAGTAGAATGTATAATTTTTCTTTAGGGGCTTGCATTCCCTCCAAGTGTCAATAAGGAAAGCCTTGTGAAGTTGCTTGCGAAGCTGGGTGGAGGGAGTGTAGTGTTCTGGCGTGTAAGGAGATTTATCCAAGTGTGGATGGAGTACCGGATTAGAGTCTCCACACATAAAAAGCATGCCTTTGCAGTGCGTTTTTATTATCTGTAGGAGATGTGAGAAGAAGGGGTTCGGGTTAGTGTTGGGGGCATAGTAGGAAACAAATGTTGTTTCTATATCCTGCAGTAGGCCAACCAAGATTATGTAGCGCCTCTCAGGATCTTTGATTTCAGATATTGGGGTAAATGGTAGAGGGCCGCGGAAGGCTAACAGAACACCTCTGTGCTTTGTCCCACCGGAGGCAGTAAACACTTGAGGGTACTGAGAGCTGTAGAATTTGGGGGTATTTCGGTCTGTAAAATGGGTTTCCTGGAGCGCAACAATGCTAGCCTTCAGGGACACAAAGGTCTGAAAGGCCTTAACCCATTTATTGGGAGAATTAAGACCCTTAACATTAAGGAAGAGTATATTTAGGGGGTCCATGGGTAAGAGAGGGGATGTATGATACTATAGGACGTGGGAGCCATGCAATCCAGCCGAGCAGAGAAAGTAAGAAGAGGAGTAGGAGATGAAGGGAGTAAAGAGAGGGTGAGGGGTGAGAATGTTTGTCATGTAGGGCAAACCATTAAACAGCAATTGCTGTAAAGGTGATTCTGTATCGCCCGACTAAGCAGCGCACAGACCATACGGCTAGGGAGCTAACTGAAGGGTGGGTGCACCTCAGAAAGGGAGAGCAGTGACAGCTCCCCGCTGCAAACGTGAGAAGCAGTTCAGAGATGAAACAATAAGCTCAGGTTTAAAATGTAAACAACATTAACTGTCTTGTCCAGCCTTATTAACAGAAGAAATAAGTACTTTAACAATAAACTTGCAATAGGAGCAGCTTTGAGTTGGGATGGGTTGGGAAGGGGGATAAGGAGGGTTGGGAAAGGATGGAGGGTGGGAGGTATGGACAGACAGGAAAGGGGGGAGAGGGGAGGAAAAGGGAGGGGAAAGGGGGAGGGTGGGAAGGAGGAAGGGAAGAAGGGAGGAGGGGGAGGAGATGGAAGGGGAGGGGAGGGGTGGGAGGAGATGGGGACAGGGAGAGGGGAAGGATGGGAAAGGTGAGAGGATAGGGGACATGTAACACGGAATTTCAGAATAGCAGTCCACATCCTGCATTGGGGAAATAAGCAGGGTGCAGACAGTGCATGTTTGAACAGTGCTGTTATGAACTAAGACTAATTAGAACAGAGATGCAGGGAGCATCAGTCACAGTGGCTGGAGTTTATACCAGGCTGAGAGAAAAAATTCCAACATTTAGGACAAAGGAAAACAAAAAGAATAAAGCGTCCAAATCTGTGAGACATCCTGGAAGACTGTTAAACTTGTAGGGAGTAAAAGGTACATACCAGGATGTAGTCCCTTAGGTCTCGGTATAAGGAAAGCCTTCACAAGTTGGCAAATGGTCGGCTTCTTCATGGACAACTGAGAACCTATTTTCAGTGGGGAAAAAAAAAAAAAAACAAGAGAAGAAATAACAGCTTTTGTTAAATCAGCGTGGTAGGTGGGATCTTGGGCTGGTGAAGTTATCTCCTGGGATCCGTGAGGGGGTTCCCTTGCGAATCGAAGATGGTCCCGGCTGATTACCTTTTGGTGTAGCTGGGTATTAGTGGGCAGCAGAACGGGCTGGCGTGCGTGGCAACATAGTCTCTGATTGCTGGGGTTGAGGTGTTAGGTGGAGGGTTTCCAGAAGATGTTGCAGAGACTCTGGTGATGTGCAAGAGTGTTGCTGACCTTGATAAGAAAATTGCAAAGCAAAAGGAAACTGTCAGGTATATTTGAGCTGGTGCTGTAGTAGTACCTGAAGCTGTGGCTTCATAGCACGGCGTTTGGCTATGGAAAAAGGTGCCAGGTCAGAGAAAAGTTGGTAAGCATGACCCTGGAACAGGAATGAGTCCATTTTATGTGCTGCAGTAAGTAGCTGCTCTTTCGTACGATAAAAGTGCAGTTTTATAATGATATCACGTGGTGGCCCATCAGTTTGGCGACGCGTGAGAGCCCTATGTATTCTATCGAACTCCAACCGTTCCATAGGGATGGCTGGTGAGAGTTCCTGGCACAGTGCGGTAGTGAACGATTGAACATCATCAATCGCCTCAGGTATGCCACGGAGTCTCAGGTTGGACCTGCGGGAGCGATTTTCCGCATCCTCTAAATGGGATAGGAGTGTGGCATTTTCTTCACGGAGCACAGCCTGTTCCTGAGCATGCTCATGCAGGGTGAGCTCCATGTCATCTACCCTTGTCTCAAGGTCGGTCGTCCACTAGCCTATCTCACGTATCTCATGAGATAGCCTACTAGTAATTTGGTCAGATGTAGCCTTCAGGGCTTTCTGAAGTATTGTCTCCATAAGCTTAATAAAGTCACTCTGGGACATACCTGAAGGAGGCAGGGATGGGGAGCCGCCAAGATTGTAGTCTGCTTCTTCTTCTTCATCACTATCTGCTTGCTCCGGATTTTTTCCGGGAGCAGTGATTTTAATAATGCTTAAAGTGAAACAATAAAAGTCTAATATTCCTTTAAATTTCGTACCTGAGGGGTGTCTATAGTATGCCTGTAAAGGGGCGCATGTTTCCCATGTTTAGAACAGTCTGACGGCAAAATGACATTTGAAAGGAAAAAAAGTCATTTAAAACTACTTGCGGCTATTAATGAAATGTCGTTCTGGCAATACACATAAGAGTTCATTGATAAAAACAGCATGGAATTTTCCCACAGGGGAACCCCGAACCAAAATTTTAAAAAAATGCGTGGGGGTCTCCCTAAATTCCATACCAGGCCCTTCAGGTCTGGTATGGATATTAAGGGGAACCCCGCGCCAAAAAAAAAAGAAATGGGGTGGGGGACCCTCTAAATTCCATACCAGGCCCTTCAGGTCTGGTATGGATAGCTAAGGGGAACCCCGTGCCAAAATTTTAGAAAAAATGGCATGTGGGTCCCCCTCAAAATCCATACCAGACCCTTCAGGTCTGGTATGGATTTTAAGGGGAACCCCACGCCAATTTTTTTTTTAAAAATGGCGTGGGGTCCCCCCAAAAATCCATACCAGACCCTTATCCGAGCATGCAACCTGGCAGGCCGCAGGAAAAGAGGGGGGGCAAGAGAGTGCCCCCCCTCCTGAACTGTACCAGGCTACATGCCCTCAACATTGAGGAGGGTGCTTTCTCCCATAGAATTTTAAAGGGTGTTCCGCGGCTGAAGGGCCTGGTATGGAATTTAGGGGGACCCCCACTCCATTTTTTAAAAAATTTTGGTGTGGGGTTCCCCTTAATATCCATACCAGACCTGAAGGGCCTGGTATGGAATTTAGGGGGACCCCCGCACATTTTTTAAAATTTTGGTTCGGGGTTCCCCTGTGGGGAAATCCTATGCCATTTTTATCAATGAACTTTTATGTGTATTGTCGGACCGACAATTCATTAATAACCGCGAGTAGTTTTAAATGACTTTTTTCCTTTGAAATGTCATTTTGCTGTCAGACTGTTCTAAACACGGGAAACATGCGCCCCTTTCCAGGCATACTATAGACACCCCCCAGGTACGAAATTTAAAGGAATATTACACTTTTATTGTTTCACTTTAAGCATTATTAAAATCACTGCTCCAGAAAAAATGGCCGTTTTTAATACTTATTTTTGCATTGATACATGTCCCCTAGAGCAGCCTTTAAAATTAGCACTTTTGATTATTCATGTTCGTGTCCCATAGACTTTAACGGTGTTCACACATTCAAATTAATTTTTTGCCTGTTCACAAGTTCTGCTGCGAACCGAACTGGGGGGTGTTCGGCTCATCCCTATTCCTCACCCTCTCTGATGGCCCCTTGTAAAAATTTGGGGGAGGGTATGTTTTGGACAGGTAACCCTCTCAACTTCATTGAGAGCTGAATGCATAAATAATGTGTTTTACTTTGGCCAGCCCCTCCTTACTTACACTATTGGCAGCCCACTGGACAGGTAAGAAGTGTCATAATACAAATATATAAATACACACTGTACAAATGGAAGCATATTTTTACATTCTGCAATTACCTATCAAGATAATAATAGGAGAACTTTAAACAGTACCATTCGAAATTATTCGGGCAGGCCCTTTCACTACATGCTTTGGTGAATTCATCCATAAATATGAACACACAAGAGGTAGGTATAGTGTGCATGGGTTTGGCAAAGTCAGCAGATAGAGGATTGGTATGGGTTGATTTAGCGGTTGGGGGGGAGGGAGGGTTTCAAATGATTTTGGGCCCCCCAAAAAAACCTCTGTCACTATGCCTGAATTTAAGGACACAAATAACATTTGGACACATTTTAGGGGGTGTTTAGGGTAAAGCACTACAATGGAGCTGACAAAATACATTGTTAAGTGACTAGGCTAGGGGGATATGGGCCCAGGATAGCATGCTGGGGAGGTTAGTGAAGGCAAATATGCATGAAGGACAAAAAATGAAATTCTAAAAATTCCAGCATGCATGGGGAGAAAGGGGACATTCACAGCATATTACAATCATATTCATTAGGGAATGATGAGCTTTTGACTCGGTCGAGTGGGGCTACCTATGGAGGGTCCTTTCCAGATTTGGTTTTGGTCCGGTTTTTCTCTCCTGGATTCAGATGTTGTATGCACATCCAAGGGCTTGCATACGCACAGGGGGTAACCTCTCGGAACCATTTCTCTTGGAGCGGGGGACTCGGCAGGGATGTCCGCTGTCCCCGGCATTGTTTGCCTTGGCCCTGGAGCCGCTGGCGGCCCATATTAGAAGTGACCGAGCAATTAGGGGTATCAAGGTAGGCCCACTGGAGGAGAAACTGTCCCTTTATGCCGATGATTCCCTCCTTTATTTAGCTGATGCCTCCGGGTCCTTGAGGGCTGCCTTGTCTCAGTTTGATGCCTTCAGCCGCTTTTCAGGAGTTCGTATCAACTGGGACAAGTCAGTCCTCTTTCCACTTCATCCATCCCTACCTCGCATTGACACTCTGACCCCTCTTGGATGGGTTGAAGAGTTCATGTATTTGGGCGTCAGAGTGGCCTTGTCCTTAGATGGTTACCTGGAACGTAATATTCTTCCGGTGTTGGACAAGCTTACCAAACAGTGCACTACTTGGCGCAAGCTCCCACTTACGCCGGTGGGCAGAGGGAATCTAATCAAAATGGTGTATATGCCCAAACTGTTATATTTTTTTCGTCACACTCCTGTTCATATACCCCGGGCTTTATTCCGGAGACTAGACAGCATTGTGAGTGACTTTGTCTGGGCGGGTAAACCTCCCAGAGTGGCCAGACGGACCCTTTATCTTCCCCTCTCTGGAGGTGGCCTGGCCCTCCCAAATTTCCTTATATATTACTGGGCGGCGGTTTTGGTTACCGTCCGCTGGTGGTTTTCGCAGCCTAGGCAGAACCCAGCGGTTACCCTCGAAGCTGCAATCCTTGGTTCATATGCGGCCCTTTCTAATCTAGTCTTCAGGGGGTGTAAAGCACACCCGGCTGTTACGGTGCCTATGAAGACCACTATACGGGTTTGGCAGTGCTCCCGGACGGCACATCGTGACCCCATGGTGGTCTCCCCTCATACACCCCTTTGGGGCAATCCCTCTCTTCCCCACCTGAATACAGTACCTGACCCGGCGGCATGGGCAGTGAAGGGCATTGTTACCCTTAAGCAAATAATGCCAAACGGCAAGATCCTAACATTCCTGGAACTAAAACAAGCATTTAAACTTCCTCGATCCTTCCAATTTCGTTACTGGCAGCTCTGACATGCCCTTACCTCCCAATTCCCTAACCCAATCAAAATGAAAAGAAGAAAAAGAGCGCACCAGCCTAGTGCATTATCCTTGACAGATTTATTAATTAAAAACAAGATAAAAACTACTCACAAAGGTCGAAGAAAAAATCGCATAGTATATGGCACAGATGCAATTATTCCAGTGGTAGCAGTTTTCCAGGTCCCAGGAAGGAGGCATACGGACTACTGCTGGCTAACGCGTTTCGAAGGTTACCCTTCTTCATCAGAGCCTCTGATGAAGAAGGGTAACCTTCGAAACGCGTTAGCCAGCAGTAGTCCGTATGCCTCCTTCCTGGGACCTGGAAAACTGCTACCACTGGAATAATTGCCTCTATGTACTGATACCATATTGGTAGTTTAAAAATAGACATATTCTTTACTACAGACTGCTTTTCACCTTTGGAAACTCTGATTTTCTGTTTGCCTGGCAATGGTTAAATCCCACTGAATTATGATCTGGTGGCAAATACTGTACTGACTATGTTCATGCTATTTGTATTTTATAATTTTCTTTATTTTCTTAAAACAAATAAAAACTCTTACTGTCAAAAAAAAAAATTAGGGAATGATGAAAGAAATACAATACATTAGCAAACATGAAATACATAGAATGTGATTTTAAAGGAGAAATCTTACCTTAATATAGTCCTTCAGCAGGACCTGAATGATGGCAAAACAGGTCTCTGGGATAATGATCCCCAGAGCCTGGGGGGAGATGCCTGTTGAGAACTTGAGGTCCTGCAGGCTTCTTCCAGTTGCCAAGTACTGCAACGTGGTGACTAGCCTCTGCTCCGGAGTGATGGCTTGCCGCATGCAGGTGTCCTGCCTGCTGATATAAGGGGACAGCAAAGCCAACAAAAGGTGAAAATTGGGGTCCGTCATCCGGAGAAAATTCCTGAAATCATCAGGGTTATTCTCCTGGATCTCCCGCAACAAAGGCATATGAGAGAATTGGTCACACTGGAGCAACCAATTATTGGTCCATGAACTCCGCCTCGCCCTGTTCATGGACTGGGCTTGGGTCAAAGCTAGAAGCCCAACATCAAGCCCCCACACAGCACAAACTCTACGACGAGCATGTACCCGCGACATGGCTTCAAAATGGTCAGGTGGTAAGAACGAACTAAACAGAATGCACTGAAGAACAGCAAGGCCTGTGAAGAGCAAGCTGAAAATCAGTAATGAGCGCACTGAAATACAGATACGAACTGATTACACGCACTGAAAACCAAATACAAACCCACAAGCACAAACTGAACAGCAGTAAAATGATCTGAAAAAGTATGAGTCTGAAAAGCGCGAATCGTCTCTCACCAAACTTCTACTAACACGAGATAAACACGAGATTAGCAGAAGGAGCCCAAAGGGTGGTGCACTGGTTATTGAACTTCCTTTTTCTAGTCCCGTCCTACGTGTTGTACGTCACCACATTCTTGATGGTTGGAATTTGGTGTGACCATGTGTATGCAAGACAGCTTGAGCGAAATCCGTCAGAGCTTTTTCTGACCAAAATTCTGATCGTGTGTACGTGGCATTAGGCTACTTTCAAACTGGGGCGTTGTTGGCATCAGCAGTAAAGCGGCGCTATATTTAGCACCGCTTTACTGTCACTTTACTGTCACTTTATCGGCGCTATTCAGCCACTAGCGGGGCGGTTTTAACCCCCGTTAGTGGTCAAAAAAGGGTTAAAACTGCCCGCAAAGCCCCATTGTTTTCAATTGGAAGGGGCTCTTTAGGAGTGGTGAATACACTGCTCCTATAGCGATTTCCCGTCCTGCAAGCACACTGGAGACACAGGAGAGGCTCTTTATAGGCGCTATACAGGCACTATTTTTAGCGCTGTGGCACCTGTAAAGCGCCTCAGTGTGAAAGTAGCCTTAGCTCTTTTATATTGGTTGCCCATTGGAATGCACTGGCTAATACCTTCATTTACTATGTTCTTGCCATCGGAAAACCCCTATACCTGACCCCATGGATGCATCTTTGTCTTCTAACAGTCCTACTTAAAGTGTTACTAAACCCAGTAAAATGAAAATAAGTCATCTGCCCCCCACAGTGCCCACAGCTTATAAATCTTCTTTTTACATTAAAATACTGCCACTTTATATGTTTTTGGCTGATCTGTATACCACGGTCACATGATAAACTGCAGGGTCTGCCTGAGTGCTGAGTGTTCAGGTAGGAGGAAATTTACACTACAGCCTGTGTCCTCATGCTGTTATGGGAGGTGGATCATGTGTTTTTTTTTTTAGTTGCTGGGCATGGAGGAGGGACTGGGCTGTCATTTAGGATCTGTATACAAGCTCACATGTGTGATGTCAATACCATCTGACCTGGCTAGCTCTGATCAAAAAGGAAATGTTCTCTCCAGAAATAGAGACCAAAATTAACATGTGCAAGTAGTATTACCCTCACTTGCCCTCCTTTCCCATTCCACATTACTCTACCGTTGCCTTTACCTGAGGATTCTGTCTACTATAAGGTCTACAGGGGCCAGGCCAGGTGAATTCAGCCAAGGAGACCACACCAGATCGAATTTTGTCCTCTGTGTTGGAAAATGTATTTTTCTAATCGTAGTGTTACCCCCATTGAGGTTCTGTCGCCTTCCAGTGTCTGAGAATTAGTTTGCGGGCTTGGAAAAGAGCCCTCATAATAGCCTGCTTGGGGTTTTCCTCTGTGATGTGTTCGCCCAATATGCCTAGAATGCAGTGTTTGGGATCTACGGGAACCCCCACATGAAATGCTCGGTTGATGGTGGCTACAACGCCCCTCCAGTAGAGGTGTAGCTTTGGGCATCGCCACAGTAAGTGAATCAGATCTCTGTGGTTACTAGTGCAGCGGGGGCAATCTGCATTTTCTCTTCGACCCATTCTATATAGTCTGGCAGGTGTAAAATGCATCTGCATGACGATAAAGAGCTGGGATAGGCATTGTGCCATGTTGAGAGAGCAGTTACCTTGCGTTAATACTTTGTAGAGCCACCTTTTGCTGCGATTACAGCTGCAAGTCGCTTGGGGTATGTCTCTATCAGTTTTGCACATCGAGAGACTGAAATTCTTGCCCATTCTTCCTTGCAAAACAGCTCAAGCTCAGTGAGGTTGGATGGAGAGCGTTTGTGAACAGCAGTTTTCAGCTCTTTCCACAGATTCTCGATTGGATTCAGGTCTGGACTTTGACTTGGCCATTCTAACACCTGGATACGTTTATTTGTGAACCATTCCTTTGTAGATTTTGCTGTATGTTTGGGATCATTGTCTTGTTGGAAGATAAATCTCTGTCCCAGTTTCAGGTCTTTTGCAGACTCCAACAGGTTTTCATCCAGAATGGTCCTGTATTTGGCTGCATCCATCTTCCCCTCAATTTTAACCATCTTCCCTGTCCCTGCTGAAGAAAAGCAGGCCCAAACCATGATGCTGCCACCACCATGTTTCACGGTGGGGATGGTGTGTTGAGTGTGATGAGCTGTGTTGCTTTTACGCCAAACATATCGTTTTGCATTGTGGCCAAAAAGTTCGATTTTGGTTTCATCGGACCAGAGCACCTTCTTCCACATGTTTGGTGTGTCTCCCAGGTGGCTTGTGGCAAACTTTAGACGAGACTTTTTATGGATATCTTTGAGAAATGGCTTTCTTCTTGCCACTCTTCAATAAAGCCCAGATTTGTGCAGTGTACGACTGATTGTTGTCCTATGGACAGACTCTCCCACCTCAGCTGTAGTTCTCTGCAGTTCATCCAGAGTGATCATGGGCCTCTTGGCTGCATCTCTGATCAGTCTTCTCCATGTCTGAGCTGAAAGTTTAGAGGGACAGCCAGGTCTTGGTAGATTTGCAGTGGTCTGATACTCCTTCCATTTCAAAATGATCGCTTGCACAGTGCTCCTTGGGATGTTTAAAGCTTGGGAAATCTTTTTGTATCCAAATCCGGCTTTAAACTTCTCCACAACAGTATTACGGACCTGCCTGGTGTGTTCCTTGGTCTTCATCATGCTCTCTGCGCTTTCAACAGAGCCCTGAGACTATCACAGAGCAGGTGCATTTATACAGAGACTTGATTACACACAGGTGGATTCTATTTATCACCATCAGTCATTTAGGACAACATTGGATCATTCAGAGATCCTCGCTGAACTTCTGGAGTGAGTTTTCTGCACTGAAAGTAAAGGGGCCGAATAATTTTGCACGCACCACTTTTCAGTTTTTTAATTGCTAAAAAAGTTTAAAATATCCAATAGATTTCGTTCCACTTCACAATTGTGTCCCACTTGTTGGTGATTCTTCACAAAAAATTAAAATTTTATATCTTTATGTTTGAAGCCTGAAATGTGGCAAAAGGTTGAAAAGTTCAAGGGGGCCGAATACTTTCGCAAGCCACTGTATATATATATATATAGGATTGAATTAAGAGAGACCATATTGGTGTGCCATAAGACTGCCATCATCCTGAAAAATATTGGAAGAATTAGTCTGCAACAGAGTGAATATAGGGGACGCCCCTTTGGATTTTAAAGGCAGGAAAAGAGTAGAGAGAGTAATAACCATAAAAGGCACCAGCAGTGCCAACTTTATTAATGTTCAAAAATTGAATAAAAATGTCTAAGAAGACAAGGCAAACATATACAATCAACAATTGATATCTATACAAAAAAAATTATCAGAGACATATAGAGCATGAATAAATAATAACACCCAATGCCGACAACCCCAAACCATCCACCTTCATGGGGTAGGTCTGGTGGGGGTAGGTGGCTAATGCATATTTCCCAACATGTTTCGGAGAAGACCGTAGTCACATTTGTATATTCCTTCTTCAGGGGAATTATTTTACACACAGGTGGGTGGAGGAAAATTATTTCTTGTCTCTAGAACATAGATATGAACATCAATGAGTAACACAGCAAAAAACGGAACCATATAAATGATCTATTTTATAGCCATTTTTATGTCACAAAAAATCATAGTACTTACATAATGAAGCTCATGTCATGAAGAAAGAGAGAAAAAAAAAACAGATGAAAGTGTCAACGTGCTGGTTGTGGGGGTCCACAGGTGACAGAGGGAACGCCAGTGATAACACGCGGGGTTGCATGGGCACCTTCACAAGGACGCCTAATCCACCCTGTAGCGAACAATGTCAGCATTAGGGGGAGGATTTGCACATGAAGAGAGGCCAAAAAAGTATATAATTTAAAAAAATCCATAGGTGTGTAGAGACTAGCCCTTTAGGGTGTCAGTTTCATAAAAGACATGGTTCTTACCTAAGTTTAGATGGTAAATCAGGGGCATTTGCTGCTGACAGTCCAGTGTCTGTCAAGTCAAGATGGTAAATCAGGGGCATCAGCTGCTGACAATCCGGTGTCTGCCACTGTGTTGGCATGAGACATCCGGATGTGAGCAAAAAGAGTAGCCTATATATAGGGGAGTAAATCACTAAACAAGATTACTCAACATGAGACAGCTGTGTTTAAACTCAGCTGGAAAGGTAGGATCGAGGGTGTGCGGAGGATGGCCAATCAGGGGCAAGCCGAGAGGCAGTCCTGGCCGCCGCGTAAACACGCATAGCGGGCGGGGACATGCCTCAAGGGGCTTACCTCAGGCACAGGGGCGCGCGGCGCAGCCGCGCCAGTACCTGGCGCGATGGCGTCACGCGTCAACGTGCCACCGGTGGGAAGGCTTCGTCGTCATCATGGAGACGACGGTGGAGGCATGTGAGCGCTCCACCCCTCACAGCCAGTCCAGGACGGGAAGGAGAATCCGTCACCGCCCTCGGCTGCGGCAGGGGGACCACAGGTGCCCAGTCATGCCACCCTGTGGATGGGTGAAAAAGAGACAACCAGCCTGTTGAGCGGAAAAGGCAATCACAATGTATCATGGAAAGAAAAACATGGGTGATGAAATAAACATAGTTGGCATGGAATAAAACTAAAAAATAAAAATAAATATAAAGATTTTTATTTTTTATTATATATATATATATATTTTTTTTTTTCATTATTATATTTTTTTTTTATATTTTCCTTATATTTATTTTTATTTTTTATTTTTATTCCATGCCAACTATGTTTATTTCATCACCCATGTTTTTCTTTCCATGATACATTGTGATTGCCTTTTCTGCTCAACAGGCTGGGACGGTGACGGATTCTCCTTCCCGTCCTGGACTGGCTGTGAGGGGTGGAGCGCTCACATGCCCCTGCCGTCGTCTCCATGACGACGGCGAAGCCTTCCCATCGGTGGAACGTTGTTGTGTGACACTATCGCGCCAGGAACTGTGCAAATCCTCCCCCTAATGCTGACATTGTTCGCTACAGGGTGGATTAGGCGTCCCTTGTGAAGGTGCCCATGCGACCCCGCGTGTTATCACTGGCGTTCCCTCTGTCACCTGTGGACCCCCACAACCAGCACGTTGACACTTTCATCTGTTTTTTTTTCTCTCTTTCTTCATGACATGAGCTTCATTATGTAATTACTATGATTTTTTGTGACATAAAAATGGCTATAAAATAGACCATTTATATGGTTCCGTTTTTTGCTATGTTACTCATTGATGTTCATATCTATGTTCTAGAGACAAGAAATAATTTTCCTCCACCCACCTGTGTGTAAAATAATTCCCCTGAAGAAGGAATATACAAATGTGACTACGGTCTTCTCCGAAACATGTTGGAAAATATGCATTAGCCACCTACCCCCACCAGACCTACCCCATGAAGGTGGATGGTTTGGGGTTGTCGGCATTGGGTGTTATTATTTATTCATGCTCTATATGTCTCTGATAATATTTTTTTGTAAAGATATCAATTGTTGATTGTATATGTTTGCCTTGTCTTCTTATACATTTTTATTCAATTTTTGTACATTAATAAAGTTGGCACTGCTGGTGCCTTTTATGGTTATTACTCTCTCTACTCTTTTCCTGCCTTTAAAATCCAAAGGGGCGTCCCCTATATGCACTCTGTTGCAGACTAATTCTTCCAATATATATATATATATATACAGTGGCTTGCGAAAGTATTCGGCCCCCTTGAACTTTTCAACCTTTTGCCACATTTCAGGCTTCAAACATAAAGATATAAAATTTTTATTTTTTGTGAAGAATCACCAAGTGGGACACAATTGTGAAGTGGAACGAAATCTTTTGGATTTTTGAAACTTTTTTAACTAATAAAAAAATGAAAAGTGGGGCGTGCAAAATTATTCGGCCCCCTTGCGTTAATACTTTGTAGAGCCACCTTTTGCTGCGATTACAGCTGCAAGTCGCTTGGGGTATGTCTCTATCAGTTTTGCACATCGAGAGACTGAAATTCTTGCCCATTCTTCCTTGCAAAACAGCTCGAGCTCAGTGAGGTTGGATGGAGAGCGTTTGTGAACAGCAGTTTTCAGCTCTTTCCACAGATTCTCGATTGGATTCAGGTCTGGACTTTGACTTGGCCATTCTAACACCTGGATACGTTTATTTGTGAACCATTCCTTTGTAGATTTTGCTGTATGTTTGGGATCATTGTCTTGTTGGAAGATAAATCTCCGTCCCAGTTTCAGGTCTTTTGCAGATTCCAACAGGTTTTCATCCAGAATGGTCCTGTATTTGGCTGCATCCATCTTCCCCTCAATTTTAACCATCTTCCCTGTCCCTGCTGAAGAAAAGCAGGCCCAAACCATGATGCTGCCACCACCATGTTTCACGGTGGGGATGGTGTGTTGAGTGTGATGAGCTGTGTTGCTTTTACGCCAAACATATCGTTTTGCATTGTGGCCAAAAAGTTCGATTTTGGTTTCATCGGACCAGAGCACCTTCTTCCTCATGTTTGGTGTGTCTCCCAGGTGGCTTGTGGCAAACTTTAGACGAGACTTTTTATGGATATCTTTGAGAAATGGCTTTCTTCTTGCCACTCTTCCATAACGGCCAGATTTGTGCAGTGTACGACTGATTGTTGTCCTATGGACAGACTCTCCCACCTCAGCTGTAGTTCTCTGCAGTTCATCCAGAGTGATCATGGGCCTCTTGGCTGCATCTCTGATCAGTCTTCTCCTTGTCTGAGCTGAAAGTTTAGAGGGACAGCCAGGTCTTGGTAGATTTGCAGTGGTCTGATACTCCTTCCATTTCAAAATGATCGCTTGCACAGTGCTCCTTGGGATGTTTAAAGCTTGGGAAATCTTTTTGTATCCAAATCCGGCTTTAAACTTCTCCACAACAGTATTACGGACCTGCCTGGTGTGTTCCTTGGTCTTCATCATGCTCTCTGCGCTTTCAACAGAACCCTGAGACTATCACAGAGCAGGTGCATTTATACAGAGACTTGATTACACACAGGTGGATTCTATTTATCACCATCAGTCATTTAGGACAACTTTGGATCATTCAGAGATCCTCGCTGAACTTCTGGAGTGAGTTTTCTGCACTGAAAGTAAAGGGGCCGAATAATTTTGCACGCACCACTTTTCAGTTTTTTAATTGCTAAAAAAGTTTAAAATATCCAATAGATTTTGTTCCACTTCACAATTGTGTCCCACTTGTTGGTGATTCTTCACAAAAAATTAAAATTTTATATCTTTATGTTTGAAGCCTGAAATGTGGCAAAAGGTTGAAAAGTTCAAGGGGGCCGAATACTTTCGCAAGCCACTGTATATATATATATATATATATATATATATATATATATATATACACTGTATTCAGTTTAGCTAGATCTGTTCTTGTTATTCTCTTCCTACTGACAGGCAGGCAGGTGTTGTTACAGTATTTACAGCTACCTGAAGAAAATTGCTGGTGTTCTTCTGATTCTATTAGTACCACAGTCAGGCAGCTACAGTACTCACAGTTAGTGTAGTGCATCCTCTGCAAAGTGTTCAGCTAAAGCTACCTGTAGAAGATTGGTGGTGTTTTTCTGATCCTATCACTACCGCAGGCAGCTACATTATTTACAAGTTAGTGTAGTGTGACCTCTGCACAGTGTTCAGCTAAAGCTACAAGTTAGTGTAATGCAACCTCTGCACAGTGTTCATCTAAAGCTACAAGTTAGTGTAGTGCGACCTCTGCACAGTGTTCAGCTAAAGCTACAAGTTAGTGTAGTGCGACCTCTTCACAGTGTTCAAGCTAAAGCTACCTGTAGAAGGTTAGTGGTGTTTTCCTGATCCTATCACTACCGCAGGCAGCTACATTATTTAAACGTTAGTGTAGTGCGTCCTCTGCACAGTGTTCAGCTAAAGCTACGAGTTAGTGTAGTGCGACCTCTGCACAGTTTTCAGCTAAAGCTACAAGTTAGTGTAGTGCAACCTCTGCACAGTGTTCAGCTAAAGCTACCTGTAGAAGATTGGTGGTCTTTTTCTGATCCTATCACTACCGCAGGCAGCTACATTATTTACAAGTTAGTGCAGTGCGACCTCTGCACAGTGTTCAGCTAAAGCTACAAGTTAGTGTTGTGTGACCTCTGCACAGTGTTAAGCTAAAGCTACAAGTTAGTGTAGTGTGACCTCTGCACAGTGTTCAGCTAAAGCTACAAGTTAGTGTAGTGCAACCTCTGCACAGTGTTCAGCTAAAACTACAAGTTAGTGTAGTGCACAGTGTTCAGCTAAAGCTACAAGTTAGTGTAGTGCGACCTCTGCACAGTGTTCAGCTAAAGCTACAAGTTGGTGTAGTGCGATCTCTGCACACTGTTCAGCTAAAGCTACCTGTAGAAGATTGGTGGTGTTTTCCTGATCCTATCACTACCACAGGCAGCTACATTATTTACAAGTTAGTGTAGTGCATCCTCTGCAGAGTGTTCAGCTAAAGCTACCTGTAGAAGGTTGGTGGTGTTATCCTGATCCTATCACTACCGCAGGCAGCTACATTATTTAAACGTTAGTGTAGTGCATCCTCTGCACAGTGTTCAGCTAAAGCTATGAGTTAGTGTAGTGCGACCTCTGCACAGTGTTCAGCTAAAGCTACCAGTTAGTGTAGTGCGACCTCTGCACAGTGTTCAGCTAAAGCTACAAGTTAGTGTAGTGCAACCTCTGCACAGTGTTCAGCTAAAGCTACAAGTTAGTGTAGTGCGACCTCTGCACAGTGTTCAGCTAAAGCTACCTGTAGAAGATTGGTGGTGTTTTTCTGATCCTATCACTACCGCAGGCAGCTACATTATTTACAAGTTAGTGTAGTGGGACCTCTGCACAGTGTTCAGCTAAAGCTACATGTAGAAGGTTGGTGGTGTTTTCCTGATCCTATCACTACCGCAGGCAGCTACATTATTTACAAGTTAGTGTAGTGCGACCTCTGCACAGTGTTCAGCTAAAGCTACAAGTTAGTGTAGTGCAACCTCTGCACAGTGTTCACCTAAAGCTACAAGTTTGTGTAGTGCGACCTCTGCACAGTGTTCAGCTAAAGCTACAAGTTAATGTAGTGCGACCTCTGCACAGTGTTCAGCTAAAACTACAAGTTAGTGTAGTGCACAGTGTTCAGCTAAAGCTACAAGTTAGTGTAGTGCGACCTCTGCATAGTGTTCAGCTAAATACAAGTTAGTGTAGTGTGACCTCTGCACAGTGTTCAGCTAAAGCTACCTGTAGAAGATTGGTGGTGTTTTCCTGATCCTATCACTAACGCAGGCAGCTACATTATTTAAACATTAGTGTAGTGCGTCCTCTGCACAGTGTTCAGCTAAAGCTACGAGTTAGTGTAGTGCAACCCATGCACAGTGTTCAGCTAAAGCTACCAGTTAGTGTAGTGCGACCTCTGCACAGTGTTCAGCTAAAGATACAAGTTAGTGTAGTGCGACCTCTGCACAGTTTTCAGTTAAAGCTACAAGTTAGTGTAGTGAGACCTCTGCACAGTGTTCAGCTAAAGCTACAAGTTAGTGTAGTGTGACCTCTGCACAGTGTTCAGCTAAAGCTACCTGTAGAAGATTGGTGGTGTTTTCCTGATCCTATCACTACCGCAGGCAGCTACATTATTTACAAGTTAGTGTAGTGCATCCTCTGCACAGTGTTCAGCTAAAGCTACCTATAGAAGGTTGGTGGTGTTTTCCTGATCCTATCACTAACGCAGGCAGCTACATTATTTAAACATTAGTGTAGTGCGTCCTCTGCACAGTGTTCAGCTAAAGCTACGAGTTAGTGTAGTGCAACCCATGCACAGTGTTCAGCTAAAGCTACCAGTTAGTGTAGTGCGACCTCTGCACAGTGTTCAGCTAAAGATACAAGTTAGTGTAGTGCGACCTCTGCACAGTTTTCAGTTAAAGCTACAAGTTAGTGTAGTGAGACCTCTGCAGTGTTCAGCTAAAGCTACAAGTTAGTGTAGTGCGACCTCTGCACAGTGTTCAGCTAAAGCTACCTGTAGAAGATTGGTGGTGTTTTTCTGATCCCTAGGAAGAGATGTGCCCCGAAGGGGATAATATGGGCAGTGTATCACCGGAAAATAAAGAAGTGGTGCAAAGGTCAAGTACACAAGTGTAGTTAAAATTTATACAAAAGTTTTTATTGATTACAAAATATACAAAAAATATCTATGATATAAAATCAGAAAAGTGGAAGATACAATGAACAATGTAATCAAAACTGCTGGGTGCTGTGATAAGTCATCCCAGCAAATTCCAAATTTGGCCTACTGGGGTGAGGGTACCGCAACACGTGATACTCTACATGTTTCGGAATACAGAGAGATTCAATTCCCTCTGTCATGTGTATTTCCTTCTTCAGGAGTTTCAAGGGGCAGTTTTTGATAAATTTCTAAGGAAAAGAAAGAGGACATATATATATGGGTATGTAGCAGTAATTGTATTTAGCACCAACATAGAAAAAAACAAAAAAACAATTATATCTCTGAGTAGAGGAGACTGTTATATTCCAAGCAAAGCATATAGGCAGGGCAAAATCTCAATCTGAACAAGCATAAACAAGTGTACTCACAGAAAATTTGTCTCTTCAACAAGGACATTACACACATGTGTCACGAGAGATAGGCTCCCATATCCTTCAGTCCCAAGGATTGGATTTGTTGGTCAAGAAATCCAGGCATTGAGTATAGTTGGGTAGATGGAACAAAGAGGGGGAAGTCTAAGGTGCTTCACAAATTTTGGCCATGGTGATGATCCCCACAGAGGCGGCAAGCCAGGGCTCACAAGAGCCACTAATACTGGGCGGACTGTGCACACATCTACAAAATGAATAGAAGAAAATGAGGAGTATGCATCTATGGTTGGAAACATTAAATTTGTAGAATTTATGCAAAAGGTTTTGCTTTAGAGGCCTGTGCCATAGAGAGAGGAGATGTATGAAAAAAGTAATGCATAGATGTTTGTAAATAGGGTTAAAGTTGCATACCTGGTCTCTGATGTTACACAGTATCAGTATGGGCTGCATGGAAAGCATGATCCTCTCAGCTGTGTGACAGAGGAGGGTGTGCAGAGAAATCAGTATTAAGTACCCTGTATGGTATGGGGTGTGAGGTTTGTAAGCCAATCGTTGACTCTGAGGGCGGGGTAAGCTCAGATGGTAATATTGTTGTTAATTGAGAGGTAAGCCAGAGCGTATTGCGCAGGAGAGGCAACAGCTGTGTGCATAAACAAACTAGCGTCCGCCCATTGCGATTCCTCGGCCAGAGCGGCGCCTGACATCAGCACGTCCACAGGCGCGATGTCGTCACCCGTCGACGGAGGCCGCCGACACGGAAGAGAAGCAGTCTGATGTGGTATGAATGGAGGGATACCAAGTGCGCATGCGTGAGGCAAAACGTCGGGCGCGTGCGCACCAGTGCTGCTAAAGGAATGCCTCTGTCCCCGGGGGAGGGATACGGAGGTCTTTCCGTGCCGGGGAGCACCAGCGAGCCATCCCAGTGAGGATCCCTGCCGTGGCCACAGGAATCAATTTGATTGTTATATCATTTAGTAAGCTTGGTTTCAAAAAAGAGAGACTAAATCAATCCATTTGGGACTATCTGGATATGGGGGTTCCCTCTTTGTAGTACAGTATTTAGACATCCCTGAAAATAAAGCACAAACATATGTAAATTGACAGAATATTAGGGTACAAGTGTACATTCGAGTTTTCTTGTGTAAAACAAATAGATTCAATGACAATTATAGTGAGTACATTATATTTGTTACTTCTCCCCTTAATCACGGGGGTATTGAGCTATGTTCAAGGAGAACGACAATATAGACCCAAAAGTTCAAATTGATATGGAAAATAACAGTAAGGAACGAATAAGCTAAAATCCTAAGACCAAAAGTTCTTGCAGAGGTCTAACATATAGGACATTCTCCAAATGTCAAAAATACTAGGACAGAGAAGAGGAAAAAGGTAAATAGGCACACAAGACGAAAAACAATGAATAACCAGATAAAGACAGGAGGTGAAGCGGAATAACTTAGCATGGCAGGCAATTTGTCCTACAATTCCTTGTCATAACCTCCTGTGGAGAAACCAGGAAGAAAAGGTTTTAGGTTAAATGCCTCATTGAGGCCTGGCGGCATTGTCGCATTAAGATTGGATATCCAGCGAAGTTACCGCTGTAGGAGAATCTTATTCAGATCTCCCCCGCGGGAACTTGGATGTAGACGATCCAGAATTAATACCGAAATTTTGGGACATGTGCCACCATGTACCTGGGCCACATGTCTGCCTAGGGGAAGATCAGGATCGGCAGACTGCATCGCCCTGAGGTGGCGATAAATGCGTTGCCATAATTTTTGTAGGGTTTTCCCTACGTAAAAACAATTGCAATGGCATGTTAGTAAGTAGACCACTCCTGTTGTTTGACAGGAGCACGTCTGTATGTAATTGGAGGTTTCGGGGGTACAAAGGGGCCTATGGTCGGGTCTGCAGTCAACAAATGCCAGTATTTTTGGCAAATCTGCCTGATTTTATTATGATCATTTGTATAGGTTGTAATTATTCTGGTTGGGACATTGGTGGTGGATTTTTGTTTGTTTGTTTGTTTGTTTGTTTCCTCTTCTTGTATTCAACTTTTTCTTTTCCTTCTGCCTTTTTGCTTATTTAAGCAAAAATGGCAGAATTATATAGTCAATCATGGGACAACTTTGTAACCAAACTCCAGCAAGACTATGGCCAGAACGAATCTCGTGAATCAGAGCTAAGCTTTTTGTTCTCCAGCCTAACCAAATGGCTGGAGAGGAAATCGCTGACCCACTGGCATATTCAAAGCTTCAAGGATTATATCAAGGATGAATTAAATCCTCTAGGACTACGAGTCCAAATTTTCCCTTCATTCGATAATATAAGTATTACGTTTAAAACTGCATGGGAACAAAACCTTAAAGCATGCTCTGTGGGAATGATGAAACTACTAATGGAAGAATACCAAAGACAGATGATGGAGATAGATGTAAATATAGACCAGATATACTCTAAAATTAAACCTCTAGAGGCCCACCCTTCCTTCTCCAAATTCAATGAAAAATTAAAAATTCACATTGAACTATTTAACAAAAACATTCTCTTGAAGAAAGAGAGCAAATTCCTTAGAGACAAACAAGCATTTGAGGAGGGGAGGGCCTATATATGGGCTCACCAACCAGGAAATAAAAACACCAGACGAAATACAAGATCCCATTCTAAAAACATAGACACATCCGATTCTTACTCCACATCATCTAACTCCCATCCCCCATACAGACAGCCTGGACGCAATAGGAAACCCAAAAGACGCCAGGAAGGTGATTACCCCATAGGCAATGATACGAAAAAGCCATTTGCTAAATCACAGCCTCGGACCCCTCGTGCAGGCGATCCAAATTCCATGACAAATCCAATTGTATCTACCAATGACTCTAATTTACCCTCCTCAGTGGAAACTCCCTCATCAACACCCTCTGGTAGGATCCCATCAATATTCTTTCCAAAAAACCAGGCAAACCCCCAAGCACCCCCGAACCCATGACCACTGTAGCTGCACCATTATCTCTGGACGTAGTGAACTTATCTTCACATACTCTTACTCCGGAAGAAATTTCAGTGCTTTCGAAGGGTCTCACCTTCTGCCCCAATAACAAGCTAGACAAATTCACAGTCATAAAGGATTTACATCTATATACGCGCAAACTACTACTAAAGAGCATGTTTGACAAACATCAACATGACTATGAAGGCTGCCGCACCTTTAGTGAGCGACAAGCCCTCGATAATCTCAAATCCTTATTACAAGAAAGTGAGACCCTGGACCTAATAGACACTTTAGACTTGGAAACCCTCCTAGAAGGAAATGAAGATACACCTACCGTAACCAAAAAATCCTCTTTGAAGAAAGCTTCATCTATATACCCAGCTCCCAGTTCAAATCACGGGGTTACGACCTTTTTGAAAATGATATCCCAAGAAATAAAATCATTTAAACCCACATCCCTCCACACCTCCAACCTGACAAAAAAAGAAAGGACAGCGCTACATAATCTCTCTACCAACTATAACATCACTATCAAACCTAGTGATAAAGGGGGAAACATTGTCCTGATGGACAATGATCTCTACAAAAAAATGTGTCTTAAAATCCTTAGAAACCGGGACTGGTACCGCCCAGTAGGCACCGATATTGTAGAAGCTTTCAATAAGAAATTCTACATATTTGTAGATGAGGCCTTTCAAAATAATATTATTTCCAAACAAACCTGGGAATTCATACGAACCCCTCACCCCCGCGTACCAACCTTTTACGCACTCCCTAAGTTACATAAAAACCTAAATGACCCCCCAGGGAGACCAATTCTCTCTGGGAACGGTTCAATCACGGAAAACTTATCCAGACTCATAGATGAACACATTAGACCATTTGTCCTGACTATCCCCTCATACATTCGGGACACAATACATCTTCTCCAAATTCTGCAGGACGTTCATATCCCTAACCATTGCACTCTCGTAACCATTGATGTAGAAGCCCTCTACAGTTCTATCCCCCACTGTGGAGGGCTAGCCTGCATTCGGAGGGTGTTATCACAAATTAGTCACCATGAGACTGCATTCAACGAATTTATATTGGACTCCTTGGAATTCATACTCAACCACAACATTTTCTCCTTTGATGGTGGACTCTTCCTCCAGGTGCAGGGCGTAGCCAGGGGCACCTGCTGTGCCCCTGGCTATGCCAATCTGTACCTGGGGGAGTGGGAAAAAAACATATTCAACGATGAGGATCTCTCTATGTACCTGTGCCACGTCCTCATGTGGCACAGGTACATAGATGACATCTTCATCGTATGGGATGGCACACAATCCCTTCTGAATGAGTGCCTGCAAGCACTGAACAAAAACAAGTTCAATCTCAAATTTACCATGACCTCTGATAAGAATACCATCACGTTCCTAGATACTGAAATTTCAATTAATGAATCGAATGCATTATCCTCTAAATTATTCAGGAAACCCACTGCTGGAAACACAGTACTCCATTCTTCCAGCTTTCATCCCAAACCCTTAATTAATTCAATCCCCTATGGGGAATACTTGAGAATAAAACGAAACTGCTCAAACCAGTCAGATTTCAAACAGGAGGCCAACAAACTAAAATTACTACAGCGCGGATACAGTCACAAATGCCTGAAAAGAGCGTTTAGATGTGCTAACCAAAAAGACAGACACCAATTACTGATTCCCAAACAAAAATCCACCACCAATGTCCCAACCAGAATAATTACAACCTATACAAATGATCATAATAAAATCAGGCAGATTTGCCAAAAATACTGGCATTTGTTGACTGCAGACCCGACCATAGGCCCCTTTGTACCCCCGAAACCTCCAATTACATACAGACGTGCTATCTCCGTGGGAGACTTATTGGTTAAAAGAGTATAAAGGACAGGAAAGAGGTGATCCTTGTACTGTAGTTGGGACATTCCAATGTGGCTCATGTGCCTACTGTAAGCACATGGACACACGCAAAACTATACATCTAGCAAACGGCAAGCGTTTTGTGCCGAAACACTTTGGAAATTGTCAAACAACAGGAGTGGTCTACTTACTAACATGCCATTGCAATTGTTTTTACGTAGGGAAAACCCTACAAAAATTATGGCAACGCATTTATCGCCACCTCAGGGCGATGCAGTCTGCCGATCCTGATCTTCCCCTAGGCAGACATGTGGCCCAGGTACATGGTGGCACATGTCCCAAAATTTCGGTATTAATTCTGGATCGTCTACATCCAAGTTCCCGCGGGGGAGATCTGAATAAGATTCTCCTACAGCGGGAACTTCGCTGGATATCCAATCTTAATGCGACAATGCCGCCAGGCCTCAATGAGGCCTTTAACTTAAAACCTTTTCTTCCTGGTTTCTCCACAGGAGGTTATGACAAGGAATTGTAGGACAAATTGCCTGCCATGCTAAGTTATTCCGCTTCACCTCCTGTCTTTGTTTGGTTATGCATTGTTTTTCGTCTCGTGTGCCTATTTACCTTTTTCCTCTTCTCTGTCCTAGTATTTTTGACATTTGGAGAATGTCCTATATGTTAGACCTCTGCAAGAACTTTTGGTCTTAGGATTTTAGCTTATTCGTTCCTTATTGTTATTTTCCATATCAATTTGAACTTTTGGGTCTATATTGTCGTTCTCCTTGAACATAGCTCAATACCCCCGTGATTAAGGGGAGAAGTAACAAATATAATGTACTCACTATAATTGTCATTGAATCTATTTGTTTTACACAAGAAAACTCGAATGTACACTTGTACCCTAATATTCTGTCAATTTACATATGTTTGTGCTTTATTTTCAGGGATGTCTAAATACTGTACTACAAAGAGGGAACCCCCATATCCAGATAGTCCCAAATGGATTGATTTAGTCTCTCTTTTTTGAAACCAAGCTTACTAAATGATATAACAATCAAATTGATTCCTGTGGCCACGGCAGGGATCCTCACTGGGATGGCTCGCTGGTGCTCCCCGGCACGGAAAGACCTCTGTATCCCTCCCCCGGGGACAGAGGCATTCCTTTAGCAGCACTGGTGCGCACGCGCCCGACGTTTTGCCTCGCGCGTGCGCACTTGGTATCCCTCCATTCATACCACATCAGACTGCTTCTCTTCCGTGTCGGCGGCCTCCATCGACGGGTGACGTCATCGCGCCTGTGGACGCGCTAATGTCAGGCGCCGCTCTGGCCGAGGAATCACAATGGGCGGACGCTAGTTTGTTTATGCACACAGCTGTTGCCTCTCCTGCACAATACGCTCTGGCTTACCTCTCAATTAACAACAATATTACCATCTGAGCTTACCCCGCCCTCAGAGTCAACGATTGGCTTACAAACCTCACACCCCATACCATACAGGGTACTTAATACTGATTTCTCTGCACACCCTCCTCTGTCACACAGCTGAGAGGATCGTGCTTTCCATGCAGCCCATACTAATACTGTGTAACATCAGAGACCAGGTATGCAAATTTAACCCTATTTACAAACATCTATGGATTACTTTTTTCATACATCTCCTCTCTCTATGGCACAGGCCTCTAAAGCAAAACCTTTTGCATAAATTCTACAAATTTAATGTTTCCAACCATAGATGCATACTCCTCATTTTCTTCTATTCATTTTGTAGATGTGTGCACAGTCCGCCCAGTATTAGTGGCTCTTGTGAGCCCTGGCTTGCCGCCTCTGTGGGGATCATCACCATGGCCAAAATTTGTGAAGCACCTTAGACTTCCCCCTCTTTGTTCCATCTACCCAACTATACTCAATGCCTGGATTTCTTGACCAACAAATCCAATCCTTGGGACTAGAAGGATATGGGAGCCTATCTCTCGTGACACATGTGTGTAATGTCCTTGTTGAAGAGACAAATTTTCTGTGAGTACACTTGTTTATGCTTGTTCAGATTGAGATTTTGCCCTGCCTATATGCTTTGCTTGGAATATAACAGTCTCCTCTACTCAGAGATATAATTGTTTTTTTGTTTTTTTCTATGTTGGTGCTAAATACAATTACTGCTACATACCCATATATATATGTCCTCTTTCTTTTCCTTAGAAATTTATCAAAAACTGCCCCTTGAAACTCCTGAAGAAGGAAATACACATGACAGAGGGAATTGAATCTCTCTGTATTCCGAAACATGTAGCGTATCACGTGTTGCCGTACCCTCACCCCAGTAGGCCAAATTTGGAGTTTGCTGGGATGACGTATCACAGCACCCAGCAGTTTTGATTACATTGTTCATTGTATCTTCCACTTTTCTGATTTTATATCATAGATATTTTTTGTATATTTTGTAATCAATAAAAACTTTTGTATAAATTTTAACTACACTTGTGTACTTGACCTTTGCAACACTTCTTTATTTTCCGGTGATATACTGCCCATATTATCCCCTTCGGGGCACATCTCTTCCTATGGTTCCTTTCCTTATATGGGATGTGGCAGTGATCTCCGGAAAAGCTCTAAGATTGGTTCCTTTCCATAAATTATTGCTTTCGTGTTTTTCTGATCCTATCACTACTGCAGGCAGCTACATTATTTACAAGTTATTGTAGTGCCACCTCTTTACAGTGTTCAGCTAAAGCTACAAGTTAGTGTAGTGCGACCTCTGCACAGTGTTCAGCTAAATCTACAAGTTAGTGTAGTGCGACCTCTGCACAGTGTTAAGCTAAAGCTACAAGTTAGTGTAGTTCAACCTCTGCACAGTGTTCAGCTAAAGCTACAAGTTTGTGTAGTGCGACCTCTGCACAGTGTTCAGCTAAAGCTACAAGTTAGTGCAGTGAGACCTCTGCACAGTGTTCAGCTAAAACTACAAGTTAGTGTAGTGCACAGTGTTCAGCTAAAGCTACAAGTTAGTGTAGTCGACCTCTGCACAGTGTTCAGCTAAAGCTACAAGTTAGTGTAGTGTGACCTCTGCACAGTGTTCAGCTAAAGCTACAAGTTAGTGTAGTGCGACCTCTGCACAGTGTTAAGCTAAAGCTACAAGTTAGTGTAGTGTGACCTCTGCACAGTGTTCAGCTAAAGCTACAAGTTAGTGTAGTTCAACCTCTGCACAGTGTTCAGCTAAAGCTACAAGTTTGTGTAGTGCGACCTCTGCACAGTGTTCAGCTAAAGCTACAACTTAGTGCAGTGCGACCTCTGCACAGTGTTCAGCTAAAACTACAAGTTAGTGTAGTGCACAGTGTTCAGCTAAAGCTACAAGTTAGTGTAGTGCGACCTCTGCACAGTGTTCAGCTAAAGCTACAAGTTAGTGTAGTGCGACCTCTGCACAGTGTTCAGCTAAAGCTACCTGTAGAAGATTGGTGGTGTTTTTCTGATCCTATCACTACCGCAGGCAGCTACATTATTTACACGTTAGTGTAGTGCGAATTCTGCACAGTGTTCAGCTAAAGCTACCTGTAGAAGGTTGGTGGTGTTTTCCTGATCCTATCACTACCGCAGGCAGCTACATTATTTACAAGTTAGTGTAGTGCATCCTCTGCACAGTGCTCAGCTAAAACAACCTGCAGAAGGTTAGTGGTGTTATCCTGATCCTATCACTACCGCAGGCAGCTACATTTTTTAAACATTAGTGTAGTGCGTCCTCTGCACAGTGTTCAGCTAAAGCTACGAGTTAGTGTAGTGCGACCTCTGCACAGTGTTCAGCTAAAGCTACCAGTTAGTGTAGTGCGACCTCTGCACAGTGTTCAGCTAAAGCTACAAGTTAGTGTAGTGCGACCTCTGCACAGTGTTCAGCTAAAGCTACAAGTTAGTGTAGTGCGAACTCTGCACAGTGTTCAGCTAAAGCTACATGTAGAAGGTTGGTGGTGTTTTCCTGATCCTATCACTACTATCACTACCGCAGGCAGCTACATTATTTACAAGTTAGTGTAGTGCATCCTCTGCACAGTGCTCAGCTAAAACTACCTGCAGAAGGTTGGTGGTGTTATCCTGATCCTATCACTACCGCAGGCAGCTACATTTTTTAAACATTAGTGTAGTGCATCCTCTGCACAGTGTTCAGCTAAAGCTACGAGTTAGTGTAGTGCGACCTCTGCACAGTGTTCAGCTAAAGCTACCAGTTAGTGTAGTGCGACCTCTGCACAGTGTTCAGCTAAAGCTACAAGTTAGTGTAGTGCGACCTCTGCACAGTGTTCAGCTAAAGCTACAAGTTAGTGTAGTGCGACCTCTGCACAGTGTTCAGCTAAAGCTACAAGTTAGTGTAGTGCGACCTCTGCACAGTGTTCAGCTAAAGCTACATGTAGAAGGTTGGTGGTGTTTTCCTGTTCCTATCACTACCGCAGGCAGCTACATTATTTACAAGTTTGTGTAGTGCGACCTCTGCACAGTGTTCAGCTAAAGCTACAAGTTAGTGTAGTGCGACCTCTGCACAGTGTTCAGCTAAAGCTACAAGTTAGTGTAGTGCGACCTCTGCACAGTGTTCAGCTAAAGCTACAAGTTAGTGTAGTGTGACCTCTGCACAGTGTTCAGCTAAAGCTACCCGTAGAAGATTGGTGGTATTTTTCTGATCCTATCACTACCGCAGGCAGCTACATTATTTACACGTTAGTGTAGTGCGACCTCTGCACAGTGTTCAGCTAAAACTACGAGTTAGTGTAGTACGACCTCTGCACAGTGTTCAGCTAAAGCTACAAGTTAGTGTAGAGCGACCTCTGCACAGTGTTCAGCTAAAGCTACAAGTTAGTGTAGTGCGACCTCTGCACAGTGTTCAGCTAAAGCTACCCGTAGAAGATTAGTGGTGTTTTCCTGATCCTATCACTACAGCAGGTAGCTACATTATTTACAAGTTAGTGTAGTGCGTCCTCTGCACAGTGTTCAGCTAAAGCTACCTGTAGAAGGTTGGTGGTGTTTTCCTGATTCTATCACTACCGCAGGCAGCTACATTATTTACACGTTAGTGTAGTGCGACCTCTGCACAGTGTTCAGCTAAAGCTACATGTAGAAGGTTGGTGGTGTTTTCCTGATCCTATCACTACCGCAGGCAGCTACATTATTTACAAGTTAGTGTAGTGCGACCTCTGCACAGTGTTCAGCTAAAGCTACAAGTTAGTGTAGTGTGACCTCTGCACAGTGTTAAGCTAAAGCTACAAGTTAGTGTAGTGTGACCTCTGCACAGTGTTCAGCTAAAGCTACAAGTTAGTGTAGTGCAACCTCTGCACAGTGTTCAGCTAAAACTACAAGTTAGTGTAGTGCACAGTGTTCAGCTAAAGCTACAAGTTAGTGTAGTGCGACCTCTGCACAGTGTTCAGCTAAAGCTACAAGTTAGTGTAGTGCGACCTCTGCACAGTGTTCAGCTAAAGCTACCCGTAGAAGATTAGTGGTGTTTTCCTGATTCTATCACTACCGCAGGCAGCTACATTATTTACAAGTTAGTGTAGTGCGTCCTCTGCACAGTGTTCAGCTAAAGCTACCTGTAGAAGGTTGGTGGTGTTTTCCTGATCCTGTCACTACCGCAGGCAGCTACATTATTTAAACGTTAGTGTAGTGTGTCTCTGCACAGTGTTCAGCTAAAGCTACGAGTTAGTGTAGTGCGACCTCTGCACAGTGTTCAGCTAAAGCTACCTGTAGAAGATTGGTGGTGTTCTCATACTAATAATACTACAGGCAGGCAGTTGATTTTGCTAGCTGCAGTATCAGTATATATATATATATATATATATATATATCCCAGCTTAGTGCAGCTACATCTCACTGCAGGCCATTAGTATGTCTGGAAGACCAACAAGGAGAGGCAGACAGTCCCAAGCCAATAAAAGGGGGCAAGCAGGCTCTGTGTCTAGAGGCAACAGTGCTGGTCGTGGACACGGTGCAACCTCATCAGCACGTGGCCATGGGACACGCTTGGTCTTTTCTTCGGCAGCTGGCCGTGTTGTGCCGCAACATGCGGAAGACTTGGTCGAGTGGATGACCAAGCCGTCCTCATCCTCCTCATCCTCTCTCACCCATGCTCAGGGTACTTTGGCAAAGCAGCTGCCAACCCAAACTTTTCCCTCGGCTCAATGGAATCAGTCACTCCTTCCCTAGACCCACCATGTCCTCCTAAGGTGTCCCCCGAACTGTTTGACCACAGTGTTGGGTACATGCTCCAGGAGGATGCCCAGTGTTTTGAAGGCTCCGATGATGGTACTCAGCTAGAGGAAGGCAGTAGCGTGAGCCCAGACAGAGGGGGTGCCCAAGAAGGACAGAAATCTGGCAGTCATGTTGCCCCTGCTGCAGCATACTGCCAGGTTTGCTCCAGTGATGAGGAGGAAGGGGATGATGAGGTCACTGACTCCATGTGGGTGCCTGATAGGAGAGAGGAGGAGGAGGCACATCACCAACGAGGCAGGATGCCCTCCAGGGGCCAGCTTAAGGGGAGCACACTGACTGCATCACACCACAAAGCTCCGCACGTTCAGGGCGCTGCGGTCTCTGTGCGTCATTCCAAAAGTTCTTTGGTGTGGGCTTTTTTGAGACGAGTGCATCAGATCGCACCGCTGCTATTTGCAACATATGTCTCAAGCGTATTTCGCATGGCCAAAACATCTACCGCTTGGGCACCACATGCTTGACCAGACATATGTTGACCTGCCATGCAGTTCGTTGGCAAGCGTACCTAAAAGACCTACACCAAAGAACAAAGAGGACCTCTCCTTGCTCCTCGTCAGCTGAGATCTCCAACCCCACTATACCTTCAGTCCTCTCTGAGACATGCACTGAGAGGAATGAAGGTGTAGAATTAGGTGTGTCACAGCCAAGTACTGTGACATCGACGTCACACACGCACGCCGGATGTGCGGCGTCTGTGATGCAGCCCTTCCGGCGGGTGCTTTCCATCTGCGCGAGCTGTGGGAGGGATCGGTTCGGCGCCGCTCACCGGGCAACTC
Organism: Lithobates septentrionalis; assembly: GCA_037952835.1. Classification (NCBI taxonomy): domain Eukaryota; kingdom Metazoa; phylum Chordata; class Amphibia; order Anura; family Ranidae; genus Lithobates; species Lithobates septentrionalis. The sequence goes on from JBBDGP010001276.1 coordinate 683,388, forward strand.
CTTGCCTGTGTGTCGGCGTCTGGATGCCCCTCCCCTTACATTTGTGTGGTGTAGCGTTGGGGGCGAGTCCGTGGCGGCGCATATATGCGGGCGGTGGCCCCGGCGTGTTCCAGTGCTCCTTGGGCTCCCTGCCAGATAGGCTCCACATTTTTGGGTTGGACTGTCCGTCCCTTCCTTTACATTCCGGTACACTTCCCAGCCTCTCCCACCACTTCCCTCCCCCCCACCGGGTGTTTTGGTGTTGACCTTCTACCATGGTCTTTCAAAATCACCCCTGGTTGACCACCAATTATCCCTTCCCTTCACCCCTCACCACCTTCCCTCTCCAGATCACCCCCTATCCCCTTTCTTCATCTTTGCATCCACATTTGTTGTTTGTTTTTTTCATATTGCCCCACACCTTTAGGTTTCTCACCACATTTTCTCCACCAGGTGAGCCTGGGAGTGCTGGTCTGCTGTGCTCGCTGTCTGTGTTGGTTGGACGCGACCTCTCGGCTCCCGTTACTGACCTTGGGCTGGCCTGCTGACCTGGACGTCAGTTGTCTTGGTGTACATACCTAGTAAGTTTACATGCCCTACCCGGGTTTTTGGGTGGAATTTTACCCATACTCCCCCAACTTTGATACTGAGTATCTACACATTTTTTATTACAGACAAATCACATATCTTCTCCTGAAGAGCGGTTTCAAGCCGCGAAACGCGTCGAGCTAATTGATGTTGTGAACTATTTATACACCTATTATGATATGAAAGTTTTACAATTCTACCTATTATGAATTCAAGGACTATTGACCGTGCAGTTGTTACCCCTTTAATGATTTTACATTGCATGAACACTGGTGGACCTCTCAAATTTTACTAGTATTGTACATGATTGTAAACATGTTATTACCAGTTTTTGCTACTATTGATTTTGGCGCCTAGTTACGGGTGAATCTTCATGTATGTGCAATTCTGTTGGTTAAATATGTTTCTATGCAATATTAAATAATTTTTACCTCCCACCATCTTGTTCGTTTTGTCACCACAAGCTTCATATAAAGTCCCATCTCTTTTGCTACACTCTGCTGCCCTGGCCGCTTTAGTGTATGTCTCGCCATAGTTGACAGGGATGGAGGCACATGGCTTTACCCAGCCATAATAGCCTCATTTAAAGTCCCAATTTCCCCATTCCTCCCTCTTCATTTACAGCCAAGTACTTGTGGGCAATCTGCTATCAGTACACCGACGTCAGATTGTACCAGGCACATTTCCCTGCCCCAGTTGCTGCACCGCCGAAAGAAGTTCACTTAAAGCCATCCACATGCCCAGCGGTTGATTTATAGCTTGGCAAAATTGCTAGCACTTCAACTGCTACCTTTTCAGTTGGTAGACTCTGCCCCCTTCTGTGAGTTTGTGGAATGTACGGTTCCTCAGTGGCAGGTACCCAAACGCCACTTTTTCTCACGGAACGCGATTCTACCGGCATGTGGAAGGCAATGTCCATGCCTCGCTGGACAGTACGGTCAGCGGTAAGGTGCATATTACCGCTGACTCATGGTCCAGCATACATGGACAGGGATGTTACCTAAGTTTCACAGCGCATTGGGTGACTCTGCTGGCAGCTGGGAAGGATGCAGGACAAGGTGCAGTAGTGTTGGAGGTTGTTCCGCCACAATGCCTCCAAAATGCTACTACTGGTGATTCTGACACACCTCTCTCCTCCACCCCCTCCTCTTCTTCTTCCACCATGGCCTCTTCCTGTGCTTTGTCCTCGGAACCAGCGGTGCTCCGTAGGTGTTCAAGGGGCTACGCAACTACGCAGGCCAAAAGATGGGGGACAGGAGCCACACTGGGGCAGAGGTTCTGTCAGCTCTGCCCCAGGGGCAGGTTCAGAGGTGGTTGACACCACGCCAACTTAAGGCAGGAATGGTGGTTTGCGACAATGGCACCAACCTCCTCTCCGCCCTCCGACGCAAAAGATGCCATGCGGTGCTTGAGCTGGTGTGCTTGGGGGACAGGAGCCACACTGGGGCAGAGGTTCTGTCAGCTCTGCAGGGGCCTGCCCAAGAACAGCCTAATCTGTGACATGCCCACAAGGTGGAACTCAACGTTGGCCATGCTGCAGCGGCTGCACACGCAGCAGAGGGCCATCAATGAGTACCTGTGCGACTATGGCACCAGGACAGGGTCAGGAGAGCTTGTTTTTCTTCCCCACGCCAGTGGGCCATAATCAGGGATGCATGCACTGTCCTGCCACTATTTGAGGAGGCCACGAGGATGGTGAGCAGTGACAGTGCATGCATCAGTGACACTGTCCCCCTTGTCCACCTGTTGGAGCACACACTGCGTGGAATAATGGACAGGACACTTGAGGCAGCACAGAGGCAGGTCGAGGAGGACTTCCTTAGCTCTCAAGGCCCCCTTTATCCAGACAGTGTTTCTGCGTGCCCGCTGATCACACAGGAAGAGGACGAGGAGGAGGAGGAGGAAGAGGAGGATTGTGTCAGCATGGAGGTGGAGCCTGGCACTCAGCATCAGCAGCAGTCTTTAAGGGATCATTTACAGTCCCAAGAAACCCATGGACTTGTACGTGGCTGGGAGGAGGTGGCTGCGGATCATGTCATCCTTAGTGACCCAGAGGACTCCGGACCAAATGCCTCAGCAAACCTACGCTGCATGGCCTCCCTGATCCTGCAAAGCCTGCGGAAGGATCCTCGTATTCGTGGTATCAAGGAGAGGGATCAATACTGGCTGACAACCCTCCTTGATCCACGTTACAAGGGTAAGGTTGCGGACCTTATCTTGCCGTCGCAGAGAGAGAAAAGGATGAAACATCTTCAGGAGGCCTTGCAGAAAGGTCTGTGCAATGCGTTCCCAGAGACTGGGAGGTTACAAACTCCTGTTCCTGGACAACGTGTTGCTGAGGCTTCGGTCAGTCAAAGAAGGAGTGGTGGAGAAGGTGGCTGTCTGACCGAAGCGTTCAGACAATTTTTTAGTCCACAGCCCCAAGGTATGATCGGTTCCAGCAACCATTGCCAGCGTCTGTTTTACATGGTGCAGGAAAACCTAGGGGCAAGATCTGACTTGGACACCTTTCCCATCGAAAATCCTCTGGGTTACTGGGTCTTGAGGATGGATCACTGGCCAGAGCTAGCACAGTATGCGATTGAGCTACTGGCCTGTCCTGCATCCAGCGTTCTTTTGGAATGCACATTCAGTGCTGCTGGAGGTTTTGTAACCAATCACGGGGTCGCCTGTTCGCTGACTCGGTCGATCGACTGACCTTCATAAAAATGAATCAGTCTTGGATCACCACCAGCTACCAAGCACCTGATGCTGATGTAACCGAATAATTTTTTTTGAAATGTCAGATCCCTTCAAGACTGCCTATGCTGATGCTGAGTGACTATCCTCTTCCTCCTCAATGATCATGCTGATAGCTTGTAAGAATATTTTTGGTTCTGGGCGCCGCCACCAGTGGCTAAGGCCCAATTTTTCAGCCCCTGTTTAACAGGGGCGTGTAATTACAATTTTTGAAGCAATATTTTGCAAGGAGGGTTCGTTGCTGCACTCAACTAGAGTATATGTGAGGGGTTGCAGTGTTGTAGCACCAGCACCAGTGCCTAAGGCCCAATTTTTCAGCCCCTGTTTAACAGGGGCATGTAATTAAAATTTTTGATGCAATACTTTGCAGCAGGGCTCGTTCCTGCGCTCCAACTAGAGTATCTGTGAGGGGTTGCAGTGTTGTGGCACCAGCAGCAGTGCCTAAGGCCCAATTTTTCAGCCCCTGTTTAGCAGGGGCGTGTAATTACAATTTTTGATGCAATATTTTCCAGGATAGCTCATTCCTGTTCTTCAACTAGAGTATCTGTGAGGGGTTGCAGTGTTGTGGCACCAGTGCCTAAGGCCCAATTTTTCTGCCCCTGTTCAACAGAGACATGTAATTACAATTCTTGATCTAATATTTCATAGCATGGCCCGTTTCTGCGCCCACCAAGAGTAACTGTGAGGACTTACAGTGTTGTGGCACCAGCAATACCACCACCAAAGGCCCAGTTTTTCCGACCTTGTTCAACAGGGGCATGTAATTACAATTCTTGATCTAATATTTCACAGCAGAGCCCGTTCCTGCGCCCACCAAGAGTAACTGTGAGAGCTTATGCCCCGTACACACGGTCGGACATTGATCGGACATTCCGACAACAAAATCCTACGGATGTTGGCTCAAACTTGTCTTGCATACACACGGCACATACAAAGTTGTCGGAAAGTCCGATCATTCTGAACGCGGTGACGTAAAACACGTACGTCGGGACTATAAACGGGGCAGTAGCAATAGCTTTCATCTCTTTATTTATTCTGAGCATGCGTGGCACTTTGTGCGTTGGATTTGTGTACACACGATCGGAAATTCCGACAACAAAATTTTATAGCCTGCTCTCAAACTTTGTGTGTCGGAAAATCCGATGGAAAATGTGTGATGGAGCCTACACACGGTTGGAATTTCCAACAACAAGGTCCTATCACACATTTTCTGTCAGAAAATCCGACCGTGTGTACGGGGCATAACAGTGTTGTGGCAACACCAGCACCTAAGGCCCCAATTTATGCAGAGTATATAGGGCAGGACCCTACTTTCAAACATCCAACTTACAAACGACTCCTACTTGCAAATGGAAGGAGACAACAGGAAGTGAGATGAAATCTACCCCTAGGAAGGGAAATTCTCTCCTGTAAGAGTTAATATGGGAAAACGTGTCTCCTTTCCACTATGATATATCACCAATCCTTGTTTCACTAAAAACCCCAAATTGTCAAAAAACATTTGTCATTGGGACAGAAAGTGAGGTAAAATCTTCTGAAGAGGTGCACAGACAGCAAAACAAATGTCACAGGGGTAATAACCCTTCCCTATGTTTTCCAAGAAGCTTAAAAATAGATTTTTTTGGCTGGAGCTACACTTTAAAAATGTACCAGTTCAAAATTACAAACAGATTCTACTTAACAACAAACCTACATTCCCTGTCTTGTTTGCACCGCCTGTATACTGCTGTTCAGAGGGCCCGGGGCCCCACACCTTTCCTTTTTTTAATTTGGGTGCGGGGTTCCCCTTAATATCCATACAAGTCCCAAAGGGCCTGGTAATGGAATGGGGGGTACCCATGCCATTCTGATTTTCATCCATATTACCGGGACCGGACATTACATTAAAGCCGTAAGCAGTTTTAAATGACTTTTATTCCTTTAAAAATGTAATTTTGTGCAAGGACAATTCTAAGCACGGGAAACACGCGCCACTTTAAAGGCATACTATAGACACCCCCCAGGTACAATATTTAAAGGAATATTTCACTTTTTTTTCACTTTAAGCATCATTAAAATCACTGCTCCCGAAAAAACAGACGTTTTTAAAACTTTTTTTGCATTGATACATGTCCCCTGGGGCAGGACCCAGGTCCCCAAACCCTTTTTAGGACAATACCATGCAAATTAGCCTTTAAAATTAGCACTTTTGATTTCGAACGTTCAAGTCCCATAGACTTCAATGGGGTTCTAAAGTTCACGCAAATTTTCGGTCCGTTCGCAGGTTCTGGTGCGAACCGAACTGGGGGGGTGTTCGGCTCATCCCTAGTCCTCACCAAATGTGCCCACATCTCCCTCCCACTGGGACACTACTCTAGTTGGAAAATTGCCTTCTTGTATGGCCATAAGCATGGAGTAAGAGTTAGAAATAAAGCCTCTAAAGTGGGACACTTCCACCATGTAGTGGAAGACAGGGGTCGGGGACTGTATCCACAGTTCACCGCCTGCCTGAGCTCTCACCGCATGATGCAATTGTAGGAGAAATACATGGGAAGCTTCCCACACAGACTCCCGCCCCATGCTGATTACCTGCACCTGGCAAGTGTGACCAAGCTGACAAGCCGGCCATCCAGGGCTGTAACAACAGTGAAAACCTTTACATCAAGGCTGGCATGCCGTATTGCATCGGAGGTTTACTTGCTTCTGCTTTGGAGAGCTGATTTTCAGTGAGATCCAGAGAAGCTGCACAGCATCCATCCAGTTCCTATGGAATCCATGCTCGTATGACCTCCTGTAATTAGGAAGTCCACCTTTTCCGGTAAGCGCATTCATATGTTTCAGGTGGAGAATATTGGTGCCTTATGGAAAAGGATCAGCCTCCCTTTGCCAAGAGGAATTGATTATTTGTGTGTCTACAAGGACTTTTTTATTATCTGCGCTGCACTAATATTGTCTTATGGAGAAATACATGGATTGGGGCAGCCCAAATTTAGCCTGTAGTTCTGAAAAAGAAATAATTTTCCCATTTTTAATGATATGTACCAGGTGTGTGACTCCAAAGGACCTCCATCATGCAGCGCACGGCAAGGACTGTAACTCCTCATAGTATCGGTTATCCCAAATTGGGAAGGGAAGCCATTGACCCCCTGAAGCTGTCTAACTTTGTTCCAAATTTTTTGCATTAACACGTATGTGGGGAACAGCTTATTAGATTTGGTAAATGCTAGTGCCTCCAGTCCTTTAGCCACATTCTGTGTTCCCGTGATCTGTATAAGCAGGGCCATTGTTGGATCTCCTCTATTCCCCTCTCTATTACTCTCCTTTGGGATCACCCTGGCTATGTGTTGGAGCAGATATAGTATAGCCAAGGGTTAGGTAACACTAGCCCCCCATTCTCTTTGGGTTTTTGGAGTTGTTCCAATGTAATCCTCGGGGGGTTTTCCAGCCAAAGAAATGATCTGAACATGGAGTTAATGATACAGAATATTCTAAGGGTTACTACCATGGGTGTATTGTGGAGCATATATAAAAGCTATGGCATAAAGACCATTTTTGTTAGATTTACTCTGCCTACCATAGACATTTTTAGTTTGGACCATACTTTAATTTTTTCCCCTTGATGCGGCTCAGTAATGGGTTTATATAAGCCAGACATAGTCTCTTGGCTGCGGAGTAACATACAGACCTAAGTATTTAAATTTAGGGGTAATGGTAATATCCTGGATAGTGGGACCCAGACTGTCAGAGGCAGAGTCTAGAAGCATGATTGATGATTTTGACCAATTGATTACTAGGCCTGAGAACTCTCCAAATTGTCTTATAACCATCATGGCTTCCTTCAGGGAGCCCTCTGTGTCTCCCAGTAACAGCATAGTGTTATCCGCATTAAGCATAATTTTTTTCATGGATCTGAACATATTTAAATCCTGTATATAAAGAATTAGAGAGGATCAGAGCTACCAGGGGCACTATGACTAAGGCAAACAAGAGAGGAGACAGAGGGCATCCCTGTCGGCTACCTCTATGTAGGGGAAAGGTGGATGACACGTGGCTTGCCTCTCTAATCACGGCTTTAGGAGAGGAGAAGAGTAACTGCAACCATGACAGAAACACAGGCCCGAATCCGAATGTTTGCATCGTGGCCCATAAAAACTGCCATTCGACACTATCAAACACCTTATGGGCATCTAAAGATAGCAATGCTCTATCTCCCATGTTATCCGCCCGGGACTGTATGTTCACAAATAGCGCAGGTTAAAGGCTGTGGATCGCTCTGGTGCCAACACTTTAACTAATATTTTTATGTCCGTTTGTAAACAATGAAATCGGTCTGTAAGAGCCCGTGTCTAAAGGGTCCTTGTCAGGTTTAAGCAATAGTATTATGTTTGCTTGCGTCATTGAATCAGGCAGGGTCTGTTAGTATGGTGTCACTGTATTGTTTATAGGCCTCCACGGGGATAGAATCATCCCCAGGTGCCTTTAAGTTGAAGAAGGAGTTAACTGCCGTCTGAATATCTTCTATGGTGATTGGTTCCTCTAGTCTCTGTCTCTGTGTGTTGGTTAAGCTGGGTAGGTCAATCCCCTGTAGGTATTCCTGAAGTTCCCCCTGAGAATAGCTTTGTTTGGAATTGTAGAGATCAGAATAGAATCCCACCAGTTCCTTCATTATATCAGTCGGGGTGTTCACCAACCTGCCCTCTTTGTTGCGTTAGGCCCCTATGGACTGGGCCGTCTGGTTGGATTTGACTATTTTCGCTAACAGCCTCCCCGTTTGTTCCCCTTCCTCATAAAAGGCTAATTTGCTAAAGAAACGCTTCTTATCAGTAGATGACCTATCTATGCGGTTCACTGCATCTTGGGCTGCTAACCAGGCAAGCAAAAGGCTTTTTAAATACAGCAAATTGTGTGAAAGACTGGAAAAAGGAGAAATTATGTGTTGCTGCTAGTAGGCAATCACATCCTTCATTCTATTTTTTCAGATCCTCTTGACAAGTGAACCTGATTTAATTTTTGCCTTCCTTCACATTGTCCAGTGAGGTTGGCTATTGTCCAGTCTCAAGCCTGGTACACACTACGCTTTTTTCATTTAGCACAGCCAGCTGAATGAAAAAAACCTGACAGATCCCTGTACTAACACACATGGTGTTATTACAGCGATCTCCCCCACTGTACTATTGTGTTCTGACAGGGCAACTGCCCCCCACCAGAACACACCAGTCAGTGCTCTCAGCCATTTGGCCTGCCTAACCACAGGGTGGTGCACTGTAACAGGCAATCTTAATGGGCAAGTGCAAAGTGCATCATCTTGTGAAAGGCAGCACACACTGATTTTTTGTCAACCCAGCATACCAGGCAAGAGAAGTGGCACTGTGCAGAGTCCATTCATACAGAACATACATTCCAACTTTTGAACCTGAGAATGAGGGACATGTCAGGGAAGTAGTGACCTGCGGTGTGCAAAAATAAAGTGGGTGTGGTCAAACATGATCGTGGGCGGGGCTTAATGGCCATGGTTAAGCAAAATCTGGGCTTCCTTGTTGAAGTCACAAGTTGAAGTTTCAGGGATACATGTAAACCTAAAAAGGATCACTATGGCACATGAAAGGCAGGAAGGATCACTATGGCATATGAAAGGCGGGAAGGAGGGATCACAATGGCACATGGAAGGCAGGAAGTAATGATCACTATAGCACATGTAAGGCAGGAAGGAAGGATCACTATGGCACATGGAAGACAGGAAGGAAGGATCACTATGGCACATGGAAGGCATGAAAGAGGGATAACTATCGCACATGGAAGGAAGTAAGGAAGCATCGCCATTGGAACATGGAAGGCTGGACTAGATGGAAGGAAGAGACAGAGAGGGGAGAGTTACCCCAGGCTAGCTGGTCTTCAGAATCTCAGGTATTGACATCATGTGCACTGCCGTAAAACTCCCACCCACACAACCCCTTCACAAACACAGGATTGGCTGCATGCCAGGGGTTGTGGGCGGGCACAGGGGAACATGGGGAGGAGGTGTAGCTGACCTAGCCTCCCTCCTCTCCCATTCATACATGTTGTAGAGCAGGCGGGCGGAGGTGGGTGAGTGGGAGGGGAACTTGTTCTGGCACTTGGCTCCACTGTGGTATTCAGCCTAGATTCATGGGACACCGGTATTTACTTGAAATCCTAGGATGGTCCCGGGGGAATACGGAAGGGTTGGGAGGTATGATACAGAGTAAGAACAGATGCTGAGAATTACACCCAGCTTACAAGACAAGAGAAGTAGTACTGTGCAGAGTCCATACATATGGAATAAGAACAGATACTGAAAGTTACACCCAGCATACAGGACAAGAGTAGTGGTGCTGTGCAGAGTCCATACATGCAGAAATAGAGGAGATATTGAGAATGTGGCACAGCCGCAATAAACAACAGTAACACAACAGCAATGGAAAACTCAGCCCAGCCTCAGTCGCTGTCATTAAGGCCCTGTTCACATGTAGCGATTTGGGATCATGGGCAGAATCCCTGTGATTCTGCCCACAATTCCAAATCACACTGCAATACTGGAAAAACGCAGCATGTGTTTGTGTTTCATTCATTTTTAAGGCACCAAAACACGGTGTGGTTTTGGATCCTTGTTGTGCGATAAATCACTCAACAATCACAGCAAAACCACAATGAATTTTGGTGCCACTAAAAATGAATGGAACGCAAACATGTGCTGCATTTTGCCAGCATTGCAGGGCCATGTGGAATCGGAGTGCGGCAGCGATATTCTGCCTACAATACCCAATTGCTACATGTGAATAGGGATGAGCCGAATACCCCCCTGTTCGGTTCGCTCCAGAACATGCGAACAGGTAAAAAATTTGTTCGAACACGCGAACACCGTTAAAGTCTATGGGACTCGAACATGAATAATCAAAAGTGCTAATTTTAAAGGCTTATATGCAAGTTATAGTCATAAAAAGTGTTTGGGGACCTGGGTCCTGCCCCAGGGGACATGGATCAATGCAAAAAAAAGTTTTAAAAACGGACATTTTTTCGGGAGTAGTGATTTTAACCACTTCAGCCCCAGAAGAATTTACTCCCTTCCTGACCAGAGCACTTTTTGCGATTTGGCACTGCGTCCCTTTAACTGACAATTGCGCGACGTGGCTCCCATACAAAATTGACGTCCTTTTTTTCCCACAAATAGAGCTTTCTTTTGGTGGTATTTGATCGCCTCTGCGATTTTTATTTTTTTCGCTATAAACAAAAATAGAGCGACAATTTTGAAAAAAAACGCATTATTTTTTACTTTTTGCTATAATAAATATCCCCCAAAATATATAAAAAAAACAAATTTTTTCCTCAGTTTAGGCCGATACGTATTCTTCTACATATTTTTGGTAAAAAAAAATCGCAATAAGCGATTATTGATCGGTTTGCGCAAAAGTTATAGCGTTTACAAAATAGGGGACAGTTTTATGGCATTTTTATTAATAATTTTTCTTTTAAATGGTGGCGATCAGCGAATTTTATCATGACTGCGACATTATGGCGGACACATCAGACATTTTTGACACATTTTGGGACCATTGTCATTTATACAGTCAGTTAATCAGTGCTATAAAAATGCACTAATTCCTGTGTAAATGAACCACAAAAAATACCGCGCTACCATAAAAGGTGTGCTACTAATGATTAGTAGAATATTGCAAGCTGCAGTCCTAAAGTGAGGCGTGCACACATGTATACAAAGGAAAATCAAAAAAAGACTGCGCTAAAACTAGAATACATATTGGACAACATATATGATTATGTGAATAATAAGAAATTCAATCAATCAGGTATTCGAAAATAAATATTATAAATATAGACAGTACAGTGGGAATATATGGATAATGTGGTGAACCAAATATAACACAAAATTGCAATATTGAAATTGTATGTGTCTAATGGCAAAAATATATCCAAAGGTGTGGTAGAAATGTTCAAAGGAAAAAAGTCCTTAGGAGCCAAAGCAGATAGAATGGGTGATCAAACGGTTAAACACTCAGCACCCAGTGAGAAATCCTCCACCTTAATGGAGGTAAGCTAGATAACAGCTTATCAATGGATATCCTCACGGGGGGGACACAACTCCTTGGATCTCCTCACAAGGAAGGGGTAGGCAGGAACTCTCTTACAGCGAACCTCAGACAGCATGCCTCTCACCTTGTCCTAATACACAGACAGCTGACGCTGTCTGTGTATTAGGACAAGGTGAGAGGCATGCTGTCTGAGGTTCGCTGTAAGAGAGTTCCTGCCTACCCCTTCCTTGTGAGGAGATCCAAGGAGTTGTGTCCCCCGTGAGGATATCCATTGATAAGCTGTTATCTAGCTTACCTCCGGTAAGTGTACATCTATTAAAGGTGGAGGATTTCTCACTGGGTGCTGAGTGTTTAACCGTTTGATCACCCATTCTATCTGCTTTGGCTCCTAAGGACTTTTTTCCTTTGAACATTTCTACCACACCTTTGGATATATTTTTGCCATTAGACACATACAATTTCAATATTGCAATTTTGTGTTATATTTGGTTCACCACATTATCCATATATTCCCACTGTACTGTCTATATTTATAATATTTATTTTCGATTACCTGATTGATTGAATTTCTTATTATTCACATAATCATATATGTTGTCCAATATGTATTCTAGTTTTAGCGCAGTCTTTTTTTGATTTTCCTGTGTAAATGACACTGGCAGTGAAGGGATTAACCACTAGGGGGCGGGGAGGGGTAAATCAGTACTAGGGAGTGTTTTATAACTGTCAGGGGGATGGGCTTTGTGTGTGACGTCACTGATCTCTGCTCCGATGACAGGGAGCAGGGATCGAGTGACACTCTCACTAGGCAGAACGGGGAGATGCTGTTTACATCAGCATCTCCCCGTTCTTCTTCCCTGTGAGGTGATCACGGGTATCGCCGCGGCGATTGAGTCTGCGGGACCCGCGACCCGACTCACGAAGCTTGCCCGCTGGGCGCCTCTTAAAGGGCAACGTACAGGTACGTGATTTTGCCTGTACGAGCCCTTCTGCCGCAGTATATCTGCGTGAGGCGGTCGGCAAGCGGTTAATAATGCATAAAGTGAAACAATAAAAGTGCAATATTCCTTTAAATTTCGTACCTGGGGGTTGTCTATAGTATGCCTGTAAAGGGGTGCATGTTTCCCGTGTTTAGAACAGTCTGACAGCAAAATGACATTTCAAAGGAAAAAAACGGCATGGGAATTCCCCATAGGGGAACCCCGAACCAAATTTTTTTAAAAAAATGGCGTGAGGGGTCCCCCTAAATTCCATACCAGGCCCTTCAGGTCTGGTATGGATATTAAGGGGAACCCCGGCAAAATTTTTTTAAAAATAGCGTGGGGATCCCCCCTCAAAATTTATACCAGACCCTTCAGGTCTGGTATGGATAATAAGGGGAACCCCGTGCCAAAATTTAAAAAAAAATGGTATGGGGTCCCCCCAAAAATCCATACCAGACCCTTATCCGAACACGCAACATCGCAGGTCGCAGGAAAAGAGGGGGGATGAGAGAGTGCCCCCCCTCCTGAACTGTACCAGGCCACATGCCCTCAACATTGGCAGGGTGCTTTGGGGTAGCCCCCCAAAGCACCTTGTCCCTATGTTGATGGGGACAAGGGCCTCATCCCCACAACCCTTGCCCGGTGGTTGTGGTGGTATGCGGGCGGAGGGCTTATCGGAATCTGGAAGCCCCCTTTAACAAGGGGACCCCAGATCCCGGCCCCCCTGTGTGAAATGGTAAGGGTTGTACCCCTACCATTTCACAAAAAAAGTGTCAAAAATTTTAAAAATGACAAGAGACAGTTTTTGGCAATTCCTTTATTTAAATGCTTCTTCTTTCCATCTTCTTTCTTCTATCTTCCTTCGGTTTCTTCCTCAAACTTCTTCTTCCTCTGGTTCTTCCTCCGATCCTCTGCCTCCTTCGCCCGGCATCTTCTTCCGCGGCATCTTCTTCCCTTCTTTGTTCTCAGGCCGCTTCACATCCATGATGGGAGGCTCCCGCTGTGTGACGCTTCTCGTCTTCTGACGGTTCTTAAATAACGGAGGGCGGGGCCACCCGGTGACCCCGCACCCCTCTGACGCACGGGGACTTGACAGGGACTTCCCTGAGGCTTTCTCTGTGATGTCAGAGGGGGTGGGGTCACCAGGTGGCCCCGCCCTTCATTATTTAAGAACCGTCAAAAGACGAGAAGCATCACATAGCAGGAGCTTCCCATCATGGATGCGGAGCGGCCCGAGAACGAAGAAGGGAAGAAGACGCCACGGAGGAAGATGCCAGATGAGAACATCGGAGCAAGAAGCAGAGGATCAGAGGAAGAACCAGAGGAAGAAGAAGATGGAGAAAGAAACCGAAGGAGGATAGAAGAAAGGAGATAGAAGAAAAAAGATGGAAAGAAGAAGCATTTAAATAAAGGAATTGTCAAAAACTGTCTCTTGTCATTTTTAACATTTTTGACACTTTTTTTGTGAAATGGTAGGGGTACTTTTGTATCCCCTTACCATTTCACACATGGGGGCCGGGATCTGGGGGTCCCCTTGTTAAAGGGGGGCTATCAGATTCCGATAAGCCCCCCACCCGCAGACCCCCACAACCACTGGGCAAGGGTGGCACCCCAAAGCACCCTCCCAAAGTTGAGGGCATGTGGCCTGGTACGGTTCAGGAGGGGGGGCGCTCTCTTGTCCCCCCTCTTTTCCTGCGGCCTGCCAGGTTGCGTGTTCGTATAAGGGTCTGGTATGGATTTTTGGGGGGACCGTTTTTTTTTTAATTTTGGCGCGTGGTTCCCCTTAATATCCATACCAGATCTAAAGGGCCTGGTATGGAATTTAGGGGGACCCCCACGCCATTTTTTTTTTTAAATTTTGGTTCAGGGTTCCCCTGTGGCGAAATCCCATGCCGTTTTTTTCAATGAACTTTTATGTGCATTGTCGGACCGACAATTCATTAATAGCCGCAAGTAGTTTTAAATGACTTTTTTTTCTTTGAAATGTCATTTTGCTGTCAGACTGTTCTAAACACGGGAAACAGGCATACTATAGACACCCCCCAGGTACGAAATTTAAAGGAATATTACACTTTTATTGTTTCACTGTAAGCATTATTAAAATCACTGCTCCCGAAAAAACGTCTGTTTTTAAAACTTTTTTTTGCATTGATCCATGTCCCCTGGGGCAGGACCCAGGTCCCCAAACACTTTTTATGACAATACCATGCACATAACCCTTTAAAATTAGCACATTCTATTTCTCCCGTAGACTTTTAAAGGGTGTTCCGCGGCTTTCGAATTTGCCGCGAACACCCCAAATTGTTCGCTGTTGGGCGAACTTGCGAACAGCCGATGTTCGAGTCTAACATGAGTTCGACTCGAACTTGAAGCTCATCCCTGATACCTAGTATGATGTATGAATGACAGGAAGAAATTCTGCAGCACTGCAGTTTTAGCCTGACTGAGGAGGACACAAGAGAAAGAGGGACACACACACACACATACCTGGTGACCTGGAGTGGACTGGGTCACTAAAACTGACAGCAGCAGCACTTCAGATCAGAAGAACTTCATCCACGTCCATGTGGCTTGGTCCTCCGCAAGCAGCATCCAAAAGCAGGGAAGTGGCACTGCAAGGAGGTGGAGCCAAAGGAAAGAGCGGACCGGTGGGTGGCATAGGCACTGGCCGCTCCGGCACTGCTTAGTGTTGCCTTCTGTGCTTGAGGCTGCAGTTGGTCAAGTCAAGACATGTCATGAGGTGCCGGAGTGTGCAGGCGGAGAAGCGAGAGCACTGTCACCCAGAGCCTCCCTCAGCCCAAGCTGAGCCCAACAGCCTGGGCTGACATCCAGCCCTGGACATGCTGACACATTGAGTGGGAGAGGCTGCAGGTGCTGGACATGCTGACACGCTGAGTGGGAGACTGTTCCTGATGCAGCTGAGCAGGAGTAGGAGGAGTGGAGCAGCGGACTAAGGACAACTGCTATCTATTTTCTCATGTCTTCATTCATATTATATTGAAGCAGTGTGTAAACTCCAAAAAAATGGTGACCACTAGTAGCATTTGCAGTAAGAAACATTTGGTATATAGTATTGCTAGTAGCGGCTGGTGCTCAAAATTTTTTGGGGGCACAAACAAACTGAAAAATTCTGAAAAATACTGAAAAGAAAAACATCAATTGCAGCCTCACTGTGCCATCAATTGCAGCAACTGTGCCCATCAAATGCAGCCACTGTGTCATCAATAGCAGCCACTGTGCCCATTAAATGCAGCCACTGTGCCCATAAATTGCAGCCACTGTGCCCAACAAATGTAGCCACTGTGCCCATCACATGCAGCCACTGTGCCCATCAAATGCAGCCACTGTACCCATCAATTGCAGCCACTGTGCCATCAAATGCAGCCACTGTGTCAATCAATTGCAGTCACTGTGCCATCAATAGCAGAAACTGTGCCCATCAAATGCAGCCACTGTGCCCATCAATCGCAGCCACTGTGCCATCAATTGCAGAAGTTGTGCCTATCAAATTCAGACACTGTGCCCATCAAATGTTGCCACTTTGCCCATCGAATGCTGCCATGTTGCCCATCAAATGCAGCCAGTGTGCCCATCAAATGTAGCCACTGTGCCCATCACATGCAGCCACTGTGCCCATCAAATGCAGCCACTGTACCCATCAATTGCAGCCACTGTGCCATCAAATGCAGCCACTGTGTCAATCAATTGCAGTCACTGTGCCATCAATTGCAGAAACTGTGCCCATCAAATGCAGCCACTATGCCTATCAAATGCAGATACTGTGCCCATCAATTGCAGCTACTGTGTCATCAATTGTAGAAACTGTGCCCATCAAATGCAGCCACTGTGCCCATCAAATGTAGCCACTGTGCCCATTTAATGCATCCACTGTTTCATCGATTGCAGACACTGTGCCCATCAAATTCAGCCACTGTGCCTTCAATTGCAGCCACTGTGCCCATTAAATTCATGCAGCCATTGTGCCTATCAATTGCAGCCACTGTGCCCATCAAATGCAGCCACTGTGCCCATCAAATGCTGCCACCGTGCCATCAAATGTCACCACTGTGCCCATCAATTGCAGCCACTGCGCCCCATCAAATGCTGCCACTGTGCCCATCAAATGCTATCACTGTGCCCCACCAAATGATGCCACTGTCCCATCAAATGCTGCCACTGTGCCCATCAAAAGTTGCCACTGTGACCCCCCTGCTAGCTCGCCATCTGACCGGCACTTACCCTATCTTGGTTTCGGGTCAGGCAGCAGGTGACAGCGGTGAGTTGTGGGACCTTGCAGTGGGTCAGACAGTGGCGAGCTGTGTCCTCCAAGCGTCTCCTCCCCTCCTTCTGATAGGCGTCCAATAGCAGCGCCTGTCCATTCAGCCAATCAGTAACAGACCCCCGCTTCCTAATTGGCGGTTCAAGGGTTTGAAAAGCAAATATTAATTCGGTTCTAACTACCTGGGTGGACTCTAAGTGCAATGCTTTGCGCTTGGAGTCCACCTTTTTTGAAGCCTATTAGAGCCAATGGCTCTAATCAGGTGCTTCAAAAATACACCCCCGCCGCTGTAATTCAGGCGCTCGGCGTCCAAAAAGGGGCCAGATGCCTGAATAGGGGGTGGCGTCGGTGGCCATGGATAGATTCATGTAATGCACAAATCTATCCATTATTCATGGGGGGGTGGCTGGAGAGAGGCGGCGGCGTCCATGCACCCTTAATGGATGGGCTGCCCCTGAGTATTGCAATGTGGTATATTCAAGCATGGCTCCCACTGTATTGACAATGTTCTTCTACAAGTTATTGGCTACTGCAAGCAGTTTCTATGGAGATAGCAATTGTGATGTACATGAAGCTGCATGGCGATCATGGCGTCTTATCCCCTGACGAAGTCATGTGACTCTGTGACGTAACGCTTAGGGAGGAGCTTGATGATGTCATGCATCATAGACCAGAAGTGAGCAGGCTGCCATTTTGTGTGAGACCAAATGCTATACAATACATACATACAGCAGTGCACCAGATATAGTGCACTTTTTTTTTCAACAATCATTTTTTTGGAAATTTTACATTACGACAAAAGCATAGCAAAAGCACAGCAAGCATCATCTTAGTTTTATACAGAATACAACATTGCAGCGATTATACAAAAGTAATTAAAGGTGAATGAAAAGGGGTGAGACCACAAAGTTTGCATGTGTAGTAGCCCAGAGTACGGAAGAAGTAAAACAAGTTTTGGATACGGACATGCAATTACCATTGGCAACAAATAGTAGTGTACATCTTTAATGTGACAGAGACAATCACTGGATCCAAATGTTCCATATTTGTTGGAATTTATGATAAAAACAAGTTCTGATAGCAAGAGTTTTTCATATTCATGGGTAACTTTTAAGAAAGCTATGACTTCAGATACATTGGGTGCTAAGTCGCGTCTCCATATCTCCTCCTGATCTGGTAATAAGCAATTTAACAGCCAAAAGTACTACAAAAGTATAAAATTTCTTAGGAAAACTTTCAATATCTAAGCATAAAAGGACTAATGCCAGGGTAGTGCACTTTTTAAATTGAGTTTTTTATTATTGGGAGTTTAAAAAAATATATACACTGATGGATATACATAAAGCACCCTGACATGGGGGTCGGCAACCTGTTGATTGCAGTCCACCTGTCGACCGCAGGCAGGTGATAGGTGCGTCACCGACCCGCCTTCTATGTGCCAGTCCTTGTCTCCCCTCCCAGACTCCTCCACAGCTGTGCTGCGCCATCTATGTCCCAGGCTCTCTCTCCCTCCTGCCTGAATCCTCAGTGAACAGCGGAGACCGGGAGGAATGACACAGCTCAGGGCAGAGGGTGGAAGGAGGAGCTTGCGAAAATTACATTTTTATGTTAAACCGCTGGTGATTGGTTGCTAGGACACAGGGTGGTCCTAAACAACAAATCACCAGCTTGCTAATATGAAAAGTCACTCTGCAACCTCCCGCCCCTGGCCTGTGTTGCCTCCCGGTCTCCACTGTGGAAACAGGTAGGAAACTGTGTTATGGGATGGGAGAGGAGGAGAGGGAAGAGGTTACTGCTATAGGGGAAAGGGGGCAAAAGACATTACTGTGTGTGGGGGGAGGGGAGGTGATGTGAAGAGGGCAGAGGACACTGTTATGGGCAGGGTCACCCCCATAGCGGTGTCTTCTACCACCCTTCACATCACCCCCCACCGCCCCGATCCCTGCATTCTGAGCGCAACCCACTTCTAAATCCTGCATTCTGAGCGCAATGCACTCCTAAAACCTGCATTCTGAGAGCGACACACCCCTAAACCCTGCATTTTGAGTGAAACGCACTTCTGAACCCTGCATTCTGAGTGCAATGCACTCCCGAACCCTGCATTCTGAGTGCAATGCACTCCCGAACCCTGCATTCTGAGTGCAATGCACTCCTGAACCCTGCATTCTGAGTGCAACAGAATCCTGATCTCTGCAATCTGACCGCAACACACTCCCGATCCCTGTATTCTGACTGCAACGCACTCCTGGACCCTGCATTCTGAGAAAAGCACACTCCTAAACCATGCATTCTGAGTGTAACACACTCCTGAACCTTGCAGTCTGAGCGTAACGCACTCCTGAACCCTGCATTCTGAGTGTAACGCACTCCCGAACCCTGCATTCTGAGTGCAACACAATCCTAAACCCTGCATTCTGAGCGTAACGCACTCCGGAACACTGAATTCTGAGCACAGCCCACTCCTGATCCCTGCATTATGAGCGTAATGCACTGGTGAACCCTGCATTCTCTGCATAATGCACTCCTAAACCCTGCACTCTCTTGTAATACTTATTTTTGCTCTGAGTGAAAATATTTTATCTAAAAAAAAAAAGTGTCTAACTTCATCAGTGTTGTTCGAGTAGATCTCCATCTCTCAAAGGTTGCCTATCCCTGCATTATGTATACGCTTCTTTTTCGAGCCGTTCATGCACATTACTCAGAGGATTGCCTAGGATGGACATGGATTGAGTGCTACCTGGATACCACAGAGGGAAATATAATTACTAGTATTGGCACTCTTAAGATCCATGCACACTAGCATTTTTTAAGCTCCTAGAAGCTGTTATTAGCATTTTTTTGCTCCTAGAAGCGAAATAGTGTTATCCTATGTGTCCATGTACACTAGGGCAATGGGCAGTGAGGAGGGATGATGTCATCAAGGTGCGAGCTTGCATGCTGCATGTGTTGCGGCAGCCGCACTCCTTTTTCAAGCATGTTAACTGGGATGTATGACAGGTCTAAATAGCACAACGGGGGAGGGGCCAGAAGTGATATGCTAATGCCAAAGATAATGCCCTGTCCCTAGTGGTTGAGACAAGGAATATATTTAGCTCAAAAATTGGAAGTGTTAGTATACATATATACAAGTTCACAGTTATAATGCATACAATACCAATATTGATAAAATAAATTATATGGATAGCTATGCATGGTAAACAAAACATGAAGAATAAGAAATATATAAAAACAACAAAAATTCAGAGAGAGTATGTAGCAGCAATGAGGAAAAAGAATTTGATAAAAAAAATAAAAAAAATAAAAAATAATAATAAAGCTAGCTCTATATTGATATTTACAAATAGTCCATTATAAATATAAAAAAAAATAATATATATATATATACACACAGTATCTCACAAAAGTGAAATTTTTGTAAATATTTTATTATATCTTTTCATTTGACAACACTGAAGAAATTACACTTTGCTACAATGTAAAGTAATGAGTGTACAGCTTGTATAACAGTGTAAATTTGCTGTCCCCTTAAAATAACTCAACACACAGCCATTAATGTCTAAACTGCTGGCAACAAAAGTGAGTGCACCCCTAAGTGAAAATGTCCAAATTGGAAACAAAGTACCAATATTTTGTGTGATAACCATTATTTTCCAACACTGCCTTAACCCTCTTGGGCATGGAGTCCACCAGAGCTTCACAGGTTGTCACTGGAGTCCTCTTCCACTCCTCCATGACAACATCACAGAGCTGGTAGATGTTAGAGACCTTGCGCTCCTCCACTTTCCATTTGAGGATGCCCCACGGATGCTCAATAGGGTTTAGGTCTGGAGACATGCTTGGCCAGTCCATCACCTTTACCCTCAGCTTCTTTAGCAAGGCAGTGGTTGCCTTGGAGGGGTGTGTGGGGTCGTTATTATGTTGGAATTATTATTGGGTCGTTATTATGTTGGAATACTCATCAGACCACAGGACATGGTTCCAGTAATCCATGTCCTTGTCTTCAGCAAACTGCAGACTTTCTTGTGTATCACCTGCGACAACAGCCATGCAGACCAATTTGATGCAGTGTGCGTTGTATGGTCTGAGCACTGACAGGCTGAACCCCCCCCCCCCATCCCTTCAACCTCTGCAGCAATGCACTGCTGGCAGCACAAACCTCTGGATATAACGCTGAGCATGTTCACTCAACTTCCTTGGTCGTCCATGGCGAGGACTGTTCTGAGTGGAACCTGTCCTGTTAAACTGCTATATAGTCTTGGCCACTGTGCTGCAGCTCATTTTCAGGACCTTGGCAATCTTCTTATAGCCTAGGCCATCTTTATGTAGAGCAACAATTCTTTTTTTCAGATCCTCAGAGAGTTCTTTGCCATGAGATGCCATGTTGAACTTCCAGTAACCAGTATGAGAGAGTGAGAGTGATAACACCAAATTTAACATACCTGCTCCCTATTCACACCTGAGACCTTGTAACACTAGTCACATGACACCTTGTAACACGAGTCACATGACACCGGGGAGGGAAAATGGCTACTTGGGGCCAATTTGGATATTTTCATTTAAGGGTCTACTCACTTTTGTTGCCAGCGGTTTAGACATTAATGGCTGTGTGTTGGGTTATTTTGAGGGGACAGCAAATTTACACTGTTATACAAGCTGTACACTCACTACTTTACATTGTAGCAAAGTGTCATTTCTTCAGTGTTGTCACATAAAAAGATATAATAAAATATTTACAAAAATGTGAGGGGTGTACTGACTTTTGTGAGATACTGTATATATATATATATATATATATATATATATATATATATATATATACACACACAGTTCCTTTAAAAACTATTCATACCCCTTGAAATTTCCACATTTTGTCATGTTACAACCAAAAACGTAGTTGTATTTTATTGGAATTTTATGTGATAGACCAACACAAAGTGGCACATAGTTGTGAGGTGGAAGGAAAATGATAAATGATTTTCAAATTCTTTACAAATAAATATGTGAAAAATGTGGCGTGCATTTGTATTCAGCCCCCCTGAGTCAATACTTTGTAGAACCATCTTTCACTGCAATTACAGCTGCAAGTCTTTTTGGGGATGTGTCTACCAGCTTTGCACATCTAGAAAGTGACATTTCCTGACAGACTCCAGGGCAGCCTACGTATGGGTTAATCCTGCCTCTCATACCTCATAGGACCCCACTCCCATAAATCTTTGCTTCTAGTCAGAGACTGTGTTCCTTTTTTTGTCCTCCTCCTAGGACCAAGGTGTATCTCTTACCTTATGAAGTTTTGTTGATCCAGTCCTGGTGATTTGCACGCGTTTGGTGATGGCGGTGTCTTATTGAAGTCCAGCTTCCCCAGCTATTAGCAGGGCGGACATGAGGGGTTCACTTCGATGCCTGGAAGAGCTTATTAAACCAGCCATTGGCTGGGAAGCGGAAACTCGGCCAATTGTCCCAGCTATTAGCGGGAGGCCTCCTCTATCAATACCCCGGTCGTACGGTGAGCGCTCCTCTTTGCTCCCATTCCCAGGATGGATCCCGTCGGGTGCCGTGGTAATGTATGCACTCCTGTTTCTGAAATATGGCAGCCTGTTGTGTGTGTTGTTTTGTTTATAGCCTTGTTTCCTAGTGGCCATGGCGGCTGGGACGCATCTGCGTTCCAGTCCGCCGCTTCCCTGCTCCGACTGCGCAGCTGCGAAGTCTCAATTGAGATTGAGGCTTGGTTCGCGCGTGCGCAGTCCGGTTGAGATGGCGGCAATTGCGCATGCGCGCGAGCGCCGTGGAGAGGCGTCGGTCACAGCCTAGGGATGCTGTGGCCACGATGACGTCATCACAGGCGGCAGATTCAAATAGCTGTCAGATACAGCTATTATTTGGGTTGCTCTCACGCTCAGGCAGCAGCTTCCCTGTGTCCATTATTCTGGCTTCCGAGGTAAGGAGCTCTGCTATACCTTCCTGTATCTAGGTCTCTTTCTCCAAATATGGGAAAGAGAAAGAGAAAGTATATATTTATTTATTGTTTTCTTATTGAATTGTTTGCAGTCCTTTGTTTCTGTCGCCATGGATGTGTCACCGCCCTCTAGTGGCCAACCCTTACACCGCAGGTAGGATGAAGTATTTTTATTTTCGTTCTGCCTGTATTGTTTGGGGTATTATTTAGGAGCAAAGTATTCTTTTTTTTCCTCTTCAGCCCTTCTAGGTCTGAACCGCAGCTATCGGAACATAAAGAAAAAGACCAGTCTAGGTCTCAACATCACCAGTCCACGTCTGGTTCTAGACGTACTAGGTCATCCTCCAGACACCGCAAAGAGGGGTCAAGATCTAAGTCCAGTCATCATTCCCCCCGCCATTCCAGCCGCTCTGAGAGAAAAGCTTGCTGGGGATGTAAAACTCAAGTCCCAGAGTGTAAATCTCTCTGTGAGTTATGCTATTCAAGAGCAACGAAGGAAAGAGGAGCTGGGGACCAGCAAGTGGAAGCTCTGGTCAGGAAAGTGGTCCAAGAATCTCTTAACAAAACAGTTTTTGACTGGGCAGTAATTCCTCCTTCTGTTATAACTCCAGTTGTTGAAGAAACTGAGCCCGAAGTTCTGGGTCCATCTCAACATAGTCTCTCTTTCAGTGGTTCCTCAGACAGTGAAGCAGAGATAATTGAGCCTGGTGCAGGTTTTGACTTCTCCCTGGTTCCTCAGTTGGTCAGAGCGGTTAAAGACGCATTGAGATGGGAAGAACCAGTAGAGGCACCCTCTAAACAGAGGAAATACTTTAAGCACCTTAAGAAGGATCGCCCAAATTTCCCCTTCCTGGGTGAACTGGGTGAAATTATCTCGGATGAATGGGGTAAGGTTGAAAGGAAAAACTCTTTAATTTCCAAGATTGCAAAGATGTATCCTTTCAAGAATGATGAAGTAAAACATCTTGAATCAGCCCCCCTTGTCGATGCAGCTCTCATGAGGCTGGTGAGACATGTTACGCTCCCTCTAGAGGATACCGTCTCTTTCAAGGATGGTTTGGAGAGGAGGATTGATACGGACTTAAAACGTATCTATATCACGGCGGGGATGGCTTGTAAACCAGCTCTGGCCCTCGCAGCTTTGTCGAAAGCTATGGAGTCTTGGACGGATGATGTGGGTGCAGCTTTGGGAAGTGTGTCTGAAGACTTATTTAAGAGCTCTCCAGTACATGAGCTGAAGCTGGCTTCGGTCTTCCTGGGGGAAGCATCCATTGACATTATTCGTCTTGTGGCACGTGTCATGCTTTCATCAGTTACAGCAAAACGTGCCCTTTGGTTACGCCCATGGGTTGCAGACCCTGCCTCTAAACAGGCTTGGTGCAAGATTCCTTTCGAAGGCTCCTCACTCTTTGGAAATAAAGTTGATTCTGCCATCTCCCGTGCTACTTGAGGCAAGTCAGGATTCTTACCCCAGGACCGTCGTATCCTTAACCAAAGAAGGACTCAACCTAGACAAGAGCCAGAGCGCGCTAGAGATGCTCGCCGCTACAGACCTGGCCGTGAGTTTAGAAAAAACTGGAGGAGAGGTCAGCCTTCCGGCCAAAAATCCTCAAAGTCAGCCCCGTCAAGTGGACGGGAGACTTCCAAGTCCTTTTGATACGGCGCCTGTCCAGACGGTGCAAGTAGGGGCTCGTTTACTCTGGTCTGGGCAGCCTCGATTCAAGATTACTGGACGGTCTCCTCAGGTCACACTTGGGTTTTCATCAATCCACCCATACACCGGTTTGTGCCTACGGTCCTTCCACACTCAGAAGAGAAAAAACAAACTCTCCTATCTTATACAGATTCACTGATTGCCCAGGGGACCGCCATTCAAGTTCCATCAGAAGAAAGATTTCTTGGGATTTTTCCCCCCCTTTTCATGGTCCTCAAAAAGAATGGCTCTTGGAGACCAGTAATCGACTTGACGCATCTAAAGTCCTTCATCAAGAAGGAAAAATTCAAGATGGAAAGCCTGCTGATGATCCGACAAACAGTACAACCAGGAGATTGGCTGGTCTCCATAGACCTGAAAGACGCCTACTTTCATGTGCCGATCGCAAAAGATTTCCAGAGGTATCTCTGATTTGCAGTAGGCCAGAGGCATCTCCAATTCACATGTCTCCCATTCGGGCTCAAGCTCTTATTGGCTGTGGTAGCCCTAATCCGGGTCAAAGGCATTCGGTTACACCATTATTTAGACGACCTACTCCTACTGTCTCAAGACAGGGAACAGATGTTGTCACATCGGGATCAAGTCATATCTACTCTGACAGAGTTCGGTTGGCTATTGAACAGAGAGAAAAGTCACCTAGTTCTGACACAGACTCTAGTATTCCTCGGAGCCCTATTCAACACAGTGGAGAGCACCATCTCTCTGTCTCTGGAGAAAATTCCGGTAATTCGAGAGAGAATTCGCCTAGCATTGTCAGCAACTCTCCTCAGAGCCTCTCAGTGTCTCAAGATAATCGGCACTATGGTAGCCACAGCCCCCATGGTGAGGTGGGCGCAATGGAAAATGCGGCCCTTTCAGAAGGGGTTTCTCCAGCAATGGGATCCAGGGTCTCGAGACCATCTTGTACGGGTAACCACCTCCATGCGGGAGGGCCTCCCCTGGTGGCTGCAACGGAAAAACCTCCTCAATTGTCATTCCATAGCACCTAAACAAAAAATATAAATTTCCTGCGAGCCACAAATGGATCAATGCCTCTAAGGGGTGACAATCATTAATTAATTAGCAGCAAACACTCAACCACGTTTCATATCGTGTAATATAAAGCATAAAAATAATTGTGCCTGCGCTGAAAAATAAACTAAAATAACGTGTAAAATCGGTAAATTAATCCACCATACATAAGTTGTAAAACCATATATGTGTAATATAATAATTGTATATAAAAGTGCAATATAAAGCCTCAAAGTGCATATAACATTGTGCAAAAAGCAATATAACCCATTAAAAGTGCACCATACATAAGTGAAAAACAACAACAAGTGCACAGGTATCCTGTGTATTGCAAGTGTCCAGCTCAATCCACGGGTTAAAACCTAAAAAAATGTGTACAAACAGTGTCCATAAAATAGAAGTTCCTCAGAAATCTTCTGAAAGGTGCTCAAATCACAGCAAACAATACGTGCTCTCCCGTGACACCCCACATGTGCTTGCGCTCACCTCTGCTTGTGTGACCCAGTAACTAAACTGTGTCAAACACGCAATGGGGCCACTCCTGGGCTCCCTCAGGATGGAATGATATGAATACAATCCTCACAGGTGCAGTCAGAATCCACATGTATAGGAGAGAAGTAAGAACTCCATAGTATAATAACGCAGGGATATTTTATTTATTTAAAAGAAAATCCTCCAGGAGGGTACTCACATTGAGTGGGTGCTCCAGTGCACCAAACTTTAACAAGCGTAAAAAACTGCAATTCAAATGGCGTGCGGTGTGGTGTGTAATGTCTCCTCCACTGCTGACAGCTCCGTCCTACCCCTCCCCGACGCGTATTCGGCACAGGGATCACGTGCCTTCCTCTGGGGGATCACCCAGAGGAAGGCACGTGATCCCTGTGCCGAATACGCGTCGGGGAGGGGTAGGACGGAGCTGTCAGCAGTGGAGGAGACATTACACACCACACCGCACGCCATTTGAATTGCAGTTTTTTACGCTTGTTAAAGTTTGGTGCACTGGAGCACCCACTCAATGTGAGTACCCTCCTGGAGGATTTTCTTTTAAATAAATAAAATATCCCTGCGTTATTATACTATGGAGTTCTTACTTCTCTCCTATACATGTGGATTCTGACTGCACCTGTGAGGATTGTATTCATATCATTCCATCCTGAGGGAGCCCAGGAGTGGCCCCATTGCGTGTTTGACACAGTTTAGTTACTGGGTCACACAAGCAGAGGTGAGCGCAAGCACATGTGGGGTGTCACGGGAGAGCACGTATTGTTTGCTGTGATTTGAGCACCTTTCAGAAGATTTCTGAGGAACTTCTATTTTATGGACACTGTTTGTACACATTTTTTTAGGTTTTAACCCGTGGATTGAGCTGGACACTTGCAATACACAGGATACCTGTGCACTTGTTGTTGTTTTTCACTTATGTATGGTGCACTTTTAATGGGTTATATTGCTTTTTGCACAATGTTATATGCACTTTGAGGCTTTATATTGCACTTTTATATACAATTATTATATTACACATATATGGTTTTACAACTTATGTATGGTGGATTAATTTACAGATTTTACACGTTATTTTAGTTTATTTTTCAGCGCAGGCACAATTATTTTTATTCCATAGCACCTGTCTCCTGGATTACGGTGACAACGGATGCGAGCAACAGAGGTTGGGGTGCTCTCTGTCTGACGGAGATAGCCCAAGGCAGGTGGGACTTCCCATCCCAAGGGATAGTCTCAAATGTCCTGGAGCTTCGAGCTGCCTTCCGTGCCCTTCAAGCTTTTCTCCATCTGATATCAGGAGCCTCAGTCCTCCTGAGACTGGACAACACGACCGCAGTGTCATACATCAAGAGACAGGGGGGCACCCGCAGTCTCTCCTTACTGAGTGAAGTAAGCCCGATCATGTCCTGGGCCCAGACGAACTTAACAAATCTATCCGCTGTTTATCTCCCAGGAATTCAAAATGTCCAAGCGGACTTCCTTTCAAGAGTCACCCTGGACAACAACGAGTGGTCCCTCCACACCGAAGTTTTCAATTGGCTCCTGTCTCTAGGGATGATGCCGGAAGTGGATCTGTTCGCATCCCCATGCAATTTCAAGCTGGGGAAATATTACACGAGGTGTCGTTGTCCCCAAGCCTTCGGAGTGAATGCCCTGACGGACCAGTGGAAGTTTCACAGGGCTTATGCCTTTCCCCCAGTTCCAGTCATTCTTTGTTTCCTTTCGAGGCTCAGGTGGGAGGATGTCGAGGTACTGGCAGTTGTTCCGTTCTGGCCCAACAGGCCATGGTTTCCTCTCCTGTCCAGACCAGATCTCCTGCTGCAGGGAGCGTCTCTTCACCCTTGCCCATCCCAGCTCCATCTGATGGCTTGGTGGTTGAGAGGAGAAGGTTGGAAGAACTAGGTTGTCCTAGTACAGCTATTGCTACATTGTTGAATGCCAGAAGAGCGGGCACCAACAGAGTCTATCAGAGGATTTGGGCGAAGTTTGCAGACTATGTGATTTCCACCAATGGTTCCTGTAGTAATCCGAGGATTCAGGACATTCTAGGTTTTCTACAAACTGGCCTGGATTTGTCCCTATCGGTGAGTTCCTTGCGGGTCCAGGTTTCTGCAATCTCAGCCTTCACAGGCGTATCATGGGCCAGGCACCCCCTTACTAGGCAGTTCTTCAAGGGAGCAATAAGGCTTAGGCCTCAGAAAAGACCAAGATTCTCTAAATGGGATCTTCCTCTCGTCTTGGATTTCTTCTCAGAAAAGGAGATACGGCATATGGATCAATCATCGATTAGAGAGCTTTCTCTCAAAGTGGTCTTTCTAGTGGCCATAACATCGGCCAAGAGAGTTTCCGAAATTGGTTCCCTAGGATGCAAAGAACCTTTCCTTACCTTCTTCCCAGATCGAGTTGTCTTGATCCCCATGTTAGATGTTAGGATCGAATCCAAAAGTAACAACTATCTTCCATGAAAATCAGGAGATTGTCCTCCCTACTTTCAGATCTACTGAGGACTCCAATGTTCACCCTCTAGATGTTGGGGAGATTCTAAAGCAATACCTAGAAGCCACAGCTTCCTTTCACCAGTCTGACCATCTGTTTGTTCTCTTTCATGGCAAGAACAAGGGATCACGGGCTTCCTCTAGAACCATCGCAACATGGATCGTTCAGGCTATTCAATGGGCTTACAGGTCTAAGGGTTTGGCTCCTCCGGAGGGGGTAACCGCTCATTCTACCAGGAGCGTCTCTACATCGTGGGCAGCATCCCGGCATGTGTCTCCGGATGTAATCTGTAAAGCGGCCTCATGGTCATCAATTAACACTTTTATGACACACTATTGTGTAGAACCGACTTCTCTGTCTACGGTTAACTTTGGTTTGCACGTATTATCTGTTGATGGTGCCAATGAAACCTTTTTTTCTTTATCCAGCAATTACCCACCCGGGTGTGTATGGCTAGTTATTTCCCATACGTAGGCTGCCATGGAGTCTGTCAGGAAAACGGAAAATTTATATCAAATACTTACCGTAATTTTCCTTTCCTGATGGACTCCATGGCAGCAGGAGTTCCCTCCCATTTGCTGGAGTAGGCTAAGTTACGGAACACAGTCTCTGACTAGAAGCAAAGATTTATGGGAGTGGGCTCCTATGAGGTATGAGAGGCGGGATTAACCCATATGTAGGCTGCCATGGAGTCCATCAGGAAAGGAAAATTACGGTAAGTATTTGATATAAATTTTCAGTTTTTTGCCATTTTTTTTGCAAAATAGCTCAAACTCTGTCAGATTGGATGGAGCGCATCTGTGAACAGCAATTTTCAAATCTTTCCACAGATTCTCAATTGGGTTTAGGTCTGGACTTTGACTGGGCCATTCTAACACATGAATATGTTTTGATCTAAACCATTCCATTGTAGCTCTGGCTGTATGTTTAGGATAATTTTCCTGCTGGAAGGTGAACAGGTTTTCTTCTAAGATTGCTCTGTAATTGGTTCCATCCATCTTCCCATCAACTCTGACCAGCTTCCCTGTCCCTGCTGAAGAAAAGCATCCCCGGAACATGTTACTGCCACCACCATGTTTCAAGGTGGGGATGGTGTGTAGAGGGTGATGTGTAGTGTTAGTTTTCCGCCACATATAGTGTTTTATTAGTTAAAGTTAAATTATGGTCTAATCTGAACAGATCGCCTTCTTCCACGTGTTGTACTCCACATGGCTTCTCACAAACTGCAATTGGAACTTTTTATGGCTTTCTTTCAACAATGCCTTTCTTCTTGCCACTCTTCCATAAAAGCCAGATTTGTGAAGTGCACGACTAATGACGTGTACACACGAGCGGACTTCTCGTCGGACTGAACTCTGAAGGACTTTTTGATGAAGTTCCGACAGAGTTCCGACGAACCGGCTTGTCTACACACGATCCCACCAAAGTTCGATCATTTCGAACGTGATGACGTATGACTGGACTAGAAAGGGAAGTTCAATAGCCAGTAGCCAATAGCTGCCCTTGCTTCATTTTCGATCCGTCGGACTAGCATACAGACAAGCGTTTTTTCGATAGGAATCAAGTCCGTCGGAAAGATTTGAAACATGTTCTATTTCTAAGGTCCATCAGATTTTTCGACAGAAAAGGTCCAATGAAGCCCACACACGATTGGAATGTCCGACGGATTCGATCCATCGGACCTTTGCTACCGGAAAGTCCGGTCGCGTGTACGCAGCATTATAGTTGTCCTGTGGACAGATTGGGATATTTTTTATAACCTAACAGTGCTTTAAACTTCTCCACAACTTTATCTCTGACCTGTCTGGTGTGTTCCTTGGCCTTCATGGTGCTGTTTGTTCACTAAGGTTCTCTAACAAACCTCTGAGGGCTTCACAGAACAGCTGTATTTATACTTAGATTCAATTACACACAAGTGGACTCTATTTATTATTTAGGTGACTTCTGAAGTCAATTGGTTTCACTATATTTAATGGATCCCGCATGCATGTGAACATAGGAGCATGCCTATGAAACCACATGGTAGACCTGAAGAAGGAGACCACGCCCTCTGAAACACGTAGTCATAGTAACCACCAAGCGTCATTTATCAGCTGGGTTCTGAGGATTACATGCACGTGTCCTTGTGTGGAGTCTCTCTGCTTTACAGGATCCTCGCTGAGAGCGGGCGGCTCTCGTGCAGTTTGTAGGCGGCTGCTCGTAGACTATTAGACAGAGACTGTCAGTTCGCTTCACATCCAGCTGGATTTCTGGACTCAGGAGAGCGACCACAGCCTCTATGGATGCGCTTGTTTTTATCTACACAATGTGAGTGTACTACATTCATTTGTCTATATCTTTTTTAATAAACAGTGTCACACTAGGGCTGGTTCACTCTCTCTTTTACTCTTGTCTTTTCAGCTGTCAATATTCCCGCTGGTTGATGGAGCAGCATGGCTAAACACCCTACTGATTTAACCCCTATTTTTTTCAATGGTTCCTTTCCATACATATACTCTATTGACGGATTATTGTGGAACTGCTTTGGTTTTTATTTCCATCTTGCCATCAGCTTATTGCCCTCATTGATTTTCTAGACTTCCGCACTTTTGGTGTTTTTTATTCTTTTTACTCAATGTACTGCGCCTTTCTATATGTTTGTGTCTATGCCTTAGAAGCTTTAGTGCTGCAAACCTAAGTCTCTACCTAACCCCCTCCCCATGGTTATTCCCATGTGTTAACCACAATGGATTTTACCAATACCATAGAAACTCATAAATATGAAATCTTAGATGATCTATATACTGTACTTCCCCCTGCTACTTTTTCCCATGATGCAATACTCACAGGAAAGTTTTGTGATACGCTATGTGGTAAATTTAAACATCTGGAGAGAATCATAAAAACTACCAACCAGCAATGGTGGCATGCATGTTTCCTGAAGTAATACATCAAACCTAAGATCTCATCTAGGGGTCTTGGGGTTACCAAAGATTTCCCATTCCTTGATGCTCAAGGTAAAAAAGAATGGACAGGTATTTCAGAATTCTGCACATTTAAATGGATGGAAGTACTCATCCAACACAGACAGCATAGGTTTGAAAACGTACCCACGGAGCTCAAATACTAGCTCATGATATCCTCAGCCACAAGAAAATAATTCCCACCTCTTGACTTGATATTCTTAAGAAAAACACCAAACTAGACAAGGACTGTCTTATCAGAACCAAGCTGGGCAAGTTCAGACGAGATCTGGATGATTATAACCTTAATTGAGTCTTCTCTTGGAAACAAAAAAAAATCATCCATTCACTAAAACCCTTGTTTCAGACTCTACTTATCCTTTGCCCCTCCCCCTCCCTCCCATGACACGGCCATCTCCCCCTCCCCCTTCCCTCCTCGTGGAATTGCCCAAATCTAGCATCACTTCAGCCTGGTATTCCCCCAAATTGACTTCTAAACATCCCCCAGCCAAAGCCAATGACAGGAACAATGTACTTCTGGCCAGTCTAAATAGGTTTTACAATAGATCTACTAATGCATCTAATGTTAATACCTCGTGACGGGATCCTAAGGTCCCTCTTCAAAAAAAAACATAATCCTCAGGCCACTTCCAAAAATAATGATGATAATCCTGTCCTACCAGATTTATCCTCTGGCCAAAAACCGCCTAATCTCACCTATCCGGGGTAATAAAAGAGGCTGAATAGATCACAACAACACCACAATACCTCCTGTTAATATACCCAACTCTTCCCTAATAGTAAGACAGGCCACCCATAGTTCTACCCCTCCATAGTCAGTTTGCCACCCTTAAGCAATTAAACACAGTCCCTTCACATAGAGATATATATTTTTAGTACTCAGCTCCAAAAAAGAAAATTCACAGGAGAGGCTGCAGGGGAGGACAAACCAGGTCCAAAACCAAATGTTCAGAAATCCCACCAACTGTGAAAATACTCAAAACCACTCTTCTTAGTCAGGGATTGAATTTTGCTCCTATTAATAAACCCAATCAATTCAAAGACCTTAACAGATATATCCAAAACCTCACCTTCAAAGGTGTGATAGACCTATCCGGGAAAGAGACTTTTGGAGGGGACTGTATGCTAACCTTTTGCCGATCGATCGGGGGCCCTTGCATTTGGGGGAACGCTGCTCTTTGTGAGCTGTATGTCTGGGGACCCTGGATTTGCCATGTTGGAATAGTGGCTGATTCATGGTGCTGGGACAGGTGCTGTTGGGAGATGCTGATGTAAATTCCAACACCTGTCTGTATATTGTCTGCTAAAATGTGTATTGTAAATAAGTCTACTATGGGATCTAAGAGTCATTAGATCCCCATTGTTATTTGTGTTAATTAACTCTGCTATTGTGTGAAGAGTCTATGTTGATTGTGATAATGTTGATTGGACTTTCTGAACTACAAGACGGCCAGTCTGGCCAAACGGTCATGTCTGAGTCATCTAGGCTGTCTAAAGGGATTAGTTAATTAGCTCATGTTAATTAGGTTAATTAGGTTACAGCTGTATTGTTAGAGTAATATGAGCAGGAGGTCTGCACCTCCACTTTGAGTGTATAAAAGCCTGTATTTTGTCAATAAAGAGAGATTCCTGTTTGAACTTACATACAGCCAGCCTGGTGTTTGTTCTGAGCTATCACAACTGGGTTAGAAGGGCACATAGCTGTAATTCTAATCCCGGAGCATTGGATGACCGAGCAATCAGATGGTGCAATCTGCAATCTGATTCTATAGCAGCAGAGGAGTGTCGGAAGAGTGGAACCGAGCGAGCAAAGGGGCTCGTTACATTGGTTGGCAGCCGTGGGATTTGCTCTCCAGTTACTGGGACACTCCAAACCAGCCTGCAGGAGAGCCACGCTGAAAGACTTACTTGAGAGCCGTGGAGGGAATGGTGGGATCGTGCTTCCTTGCCGTGAACACATCCAAACCATCACCTGGATCCAAGGTAGCAGGATAGCAGGAGAGGAGAAATACCAGCCATCATGGATGAGGAATTCAGAAGGAGGTTGCGAGAGGAGATACAGCACAGAGGACCAGTATCAGAGCAGGTCCTGCTAGGATGGTTTGATTCTGTCCGCTGTGAGCTCTGGAAGGAAGCGCTAGCCCGTGAGCAGCGACACCAGGGAAAAGTTCTCCCCTCCGTCCATGTGAGGTACTGGTCGCAGTATGAAGTGTGAATGCTGTTTTTGGGGGAACAGCCGAACCAGGAGTGGACAGCCGAGTTAAGCAGGCTGATCCGGGCAGAAATGCGGTTGGACGAGAGCTACAGAGCCCTCCAGTGGTATGTAGCCCAAGTGTGCCCATGGACAGCGGATGACAGCCCCACGGAAGGCTTTGACTACGATGGCCTGGGATTGTTATACTGGAGGCTGTCCAGGGACCCTAACTTTGGAAGTGATCGGGAGTGGCGTTTGGAGGAAATAATGGAGCACAGAGAGTGGAGACTGAATGTCTCAGAAGTGCACTGGGCACTGGAAGATTTGGAGTTTCTGGCCGTTCAGGAATGGGAGTTGGAGATCGCCTACAAACAGCTGTTAGACTCTGCTAGGCAGCAGGGTGGTGCTCCCTTTGCCTGGGACTATCAGGAAATACCAGTTGCCAACTCTGAAATCCTGGCTGAAGAGTTGACAATGTGGCAGAGTAACGGTGTGCTTTGCCAACCTGCACCCACAGCTATGGAGGCGGAGATCTTATGGCGGATGCAGCAAGTGCTGACTGACCTTGATGAACCTGTTTCTGCATTGGATGATCTTGGATGGAGGAATGTGCCTTTCCAGCAGAATGCCAGAGAATCGGCAGTGGAAATTCTGAAGATTGCCGTCCCCAAACCTGAAGTGCTGACAACAGGGCAGAGCTCTGCTAACCTCTGCCCAGCACTGATAGCATCTTCTGGGTTCCACGGAGAGGAGATGGTGAACCTTTATCCCCAGACACCAGTTGCAGAGACAGGGGATTTGATAGACTTTTCTGCTGAGGAAGAACAACCTGGTGAGCCTCCAGCAGAAGAAGAGCTGTTATTAGGGCCAAACTTCACTATGCTCTGCCCAGCACCAACAGAAGTATCTGTGAAGTCACAAGGAACTTCCCCAGCTGAAGCGCTGGCAACCGGACAGAGGGTCCAAGATCTCTGCCCTACACCTGCAGCGGTTCCGGAAGCTCAGGGTGAGAAGGAGGTGGTCATGTCCCAGCAGCAGATCAGGATACAGGAGGAGAAGGGAGAGCAGGTGTTCGTCATCCCTCCCCAACGGTTAGCCGGAGTAGATGGTGTGGGGTTTCCAGCAGAAGGGCTGGCAACAGGGCCGAGTACTGCTGGACTCTGCCATCAACTAACAGAGGATGGATGTCCTGTGAAGGTGGATGGGACTTCAGTCTCCACCTGTATACCCCAGGGAGGCTGGGCAGTCGGCCCAGATCCACAACAGCATGACGGAGTGAGCCCAGACACCCTGTCTTCTCTCCAGTGGCAGAAAGGACTCCAGGGAGAAGGGCCAGTCCAGGCCTCTCCCCAGTGGCAGATATGTTCTCTGAGAGAGGCAGAGGTTGGCTGGGTGAGTAATACTTTGTTTGGAACAATTTGTTTGGGGTACTTTGTGGGTACAGGCATTAGAGGACTGGAACTACTGACTAACTTCGGAGTCAACCCGTCTGGGGTCTCCTCCTGTGTTAGTCTCCTGCCGAAAGGGGAGAAATGTGATAGACCTAGCCGGGAAAGAGACTTTTGAAGGGGACTGTATGCTAGCCTCTTGCCGATTGCTTTTGGGGGAACGGTGCTCTTTGTGAGCTGTATGTCTGGGGACCCTGGATTTACCATGTTGGAATAGTGGCTGATTCATGGTGCTGGGACAGGTGCTGTTGGGAGATGCTGATGTAAATTCCAACACCTGTCTGTATATTGTCTGCTAAAATGTGTATTGTAAATAAGTCTACTATGGGATCTAAGAGTCATTAGATCCCCATTGTTATTTGTGTTAATTAACTCTGCTATTGTGTGAAGAGTCTATGTTGATTGTGATAATGTTGATTGGACTTTCTGAACTACAATGTGTATTGTAAATAAGTCTACTATGGGATCTAAGAGTCATTAGATCCCCATTGTTATTTGTGTTAATTAACTCTGCTATTGTGTGAAGAGTCTATGTTGATTGTGATAATGTTGATTGGACTTTCTGAACTACAAGACGGCCAGTCTGGCCTAACGGTCATGTCTAATGCTGGCCATACACTATACGAAAAATCGGCCGAAAAATCGTTCGTATGGACACTTCGTTCGTTTTTCGGCAAGTTAGTGGGTACAAATCGATAATCGTTTGTGACGTTATTGTGGGAAAAAAACGAACGGCATGTTTGGAAAATTTCTGCCGAACGTACGATAAATTGCAAGGTTAATGTGTTTCCCGTCCGAACTGCCTGCACTAGGTATATGTAAAAAAACGAACACAAAATTATTTATTCATGTCCACTGAACAGATTATCGGTCATTATATGATGGCACGATCGTTTGCGATCACGGTCAAACGTTCGTTTTTCGAAAAGGGGTTCGGCCGATTTTCTGTATAGTGTATGGCCAGCATTAGTCATCTAGGCTGTCTAAAGGGATTAGTTAATTAGCTCATGTTAATTAGGTTAATTAGGTTACAGCTGTATTGTTAGAGTAATATGAGCAGGAGGTCTGCACCTCCACTTTGAGTGTATAAAAGCCTGTATTTTGTCAATAAAGTGAGATTCCTGTTTGAACTTACATACAGCCTGCCTCGTGTTTGTTCTGAGCTATCACAACTGGGTTAGAAGGGCACATAGCTGTAATTCTAATCCCGGAGCATTGGATGACCGAGCAATCAGATGGTGCGATCTGCAATCTGATTCTATAGCAGCAGAGGAGTGTCGGGAGAGTGGAACCGAGCGAGCAAAGGGGCTCGTTACAAAAGGGTACTATCATATCAAACAATCTAAAGAAAAACCTGTTCTAGACTCCAACTTCACTGACCCTGACTCACCTGTACCATCAGTCTATTTGAATTTGATACTGATATCATAGAGACACTTGATTCTCTCACCACAGAGGAGGAATTGCTTGGCCTATTCACACAACATCAGGCTATCTCACCGCCCATAGTCCACTCCTCCTTGAAACCGAAATCTGTTTTTTATCCTGCTCATGCAAAAGGTCCCTATCTGGAAAGTTTTCATAGAGTTGTATATGCTGATTTAAAAAAAACGGTTCCTTCACCATCTTCTCTTATCCCTCATGACCACAATCTTTCACTCTCTGAAACAAAAGTAGAGCTGATAAGGTATATATGCATAAATAAATGGATCCCGAGTGCATGTGAACATACATGCACACACAGGTGTACGTCTGAGCACAAACAGTATCTGATCCAAAGAGCAGTCATAGACTTCACAGAGGCATAATCAATAAGTACACCTCATACGGTAAGCAGACTGGGGGTGCTGAGTGCCCAAAATGCAGGGAATAAAGAAACATTGATAACAGATAGAAAACCATTACTGATATATACTATATTTATGAATAATCACGATACTGTAAAGCCCGCCACCCCCCAAAAAAGGGAAGAACAGACTCCTAGGAAAAGGAATGGAGACATTGGTAAGTACAAGGTTAAAAAACACACACACAACACCAAGAGACTATAGTCGAATGGGAGGACTAAAGAATAGTGGCGATTTCAAATCCCTCGTTCAAGCCTTTCTACTTGTTTGTGTCTATATACACACTACTTTAGGCTACTAGCATTTTTTTAGCTTCAGCATCTAGGAGCAGAAGAAAAAATGTTTTTGTAGAGTTTTTTGGAGTGTTTTTTCAGCAGAAAAAACACTGAATGCTCCTAACTGCTTCTAAATGCTACGAAAATGCTCCTAATGCCGTGTACACACGACCAGACTTTGACAGCAAAGGTCCGACGGAACGAATACAATTCGATCGTGTGTGGGCTTCAGCGTACCTTTGCTGTCGAAAAATCAGACGGACTTTCCAGTGGACTTGAGTCCAGTCAAAAAATCCGTTCACCTGTATGCTAGTCCGACGGACGAACAACGACGCAAGGGCAGCTATTGGCTACTGGCTATGAACTTCCTTATTCTAGTCCGGTCATACGTCATCATGTTCGAATCAGTCGGACTTTGGTGTGATCGTGTGTAGGGAAGTCCGTTGCGTCGGAACTCCATCGGAACTCCGTCGAAAGTCCAGCAAAAAGTCCTTCGGAGTTCAGTCCGTCGAAAGTCCGCTCGTGTGTACATGGCATAACAGTTTTTTTTATGTACTACAAAAATACTCCTAAAGCTTCTAAATGCTTCTAAAAATGAATAAAATGCTACTAGAACCTGGCACAAAAATGCTATTATCAGCATTTTTTAGCCACCACTTTTTTTCTAGCTTTTTTTGAGTTTATGAAAAAAATGAAAAATTGTATACTCACCTTTCCGTAACTTTTCTTTCCTGGCGCATCTTCATGGCAGCATACACTTGGGTTGTGACT
Organism: Lithobates septentrionalis; assembly: GCA_037952835.1. Lineage (NCBI taxonomy): Eukaryota > Metazoa > Chordata > Amphibia > Anura > Ranidae > Lithobates > Lithobates septentrionalis. Next base: position 721,171 of record JBBDGP010001276.1, read on the forward strand.
CTCCCCCCACAACCTGATAGGACTGGATAGCTAAAAAAAATTAAATAGAAGGACCCACCACAGCATTCTTTGTATCTATCACCTCAAGGGGTGGGAATCTGTAAGCTGCCATGCAGATGTGCCAGGAATGGAAAATTACAGAAAGGTGAGTATAAAATTTTCTGGTTTCCTGTTGCATCATGGCAGCATACACTTGGGAAATAACTCGCCAGCCGGGTTGGTGCAAGAAATTATGTTTAATTAACAAGAAATTGAGGTATTGGCTTTAATGACTGATTTTCCCGAATTTTACAGTTGTTAACTGAATGAATGAATGAAGAATTTGTATAGCGCTACAAATGCGAACTGAATCGCTTCAAGGCGCTTGATCCGTCCTGATTTGTCCTGCTTCTTAGAAGTGGTGGGTCTTGAGTTTTTTTCTGAAGTCCCAATGGTTTTCTTCCATGCGGAAGACTGTGCAGGATCCACTTTATAATGTGACATGAATGTGTTTCTGGAGAACCAAGTTGCAGCTTTACATACTGTACTGTCTCTGGAGATGCTCTGCAATAGGCTGCCCATGAGGTTGCCACCACCCTAGTAGAGTAAGCCTTTAAGCCCTCAGGTATTGGAATCCACTGTATCGAATATTTTTGTTGATTGTTTTCACCAACCATGAAGCAATCATGAATGGAGAAGCCACTTGACCTTTCCTGAAGTCGTGAGAAATAACAAGGAGATTGTCAGTCTTTCTGAATGAGCTAGTCACCATGAAGTACAATGAAATGTTACCATTGATGTCTAAAGGATGTGGTTTGCCCTGGTTCATTAGTAGGGCTGGAAGACTTATTTCTTGATTGAAGTGAAATGAAGAGGCTACTTCTGGTATGAAGCCATCCGAAGGCCTCAGAACCACTCTGTCTGGGTAGAAGATCAGGTAGGGTTATTTTATTAATAGTGCTTGCATTTCATTTTTTTTCATTTTTTGCTGAAGTTATAGCAATGAGGAAGGTTACCTTTAACGTCAAGTCCCATAAGGATATAGACTCAATAGGATGAAAAGGGTTATGAGATAATGCTTCTAAGACTAAGGATAGATCCCAAGCTGGAAATGTAGGTTTTCTGAGAGGTTTTAACTTTAAACAGGCTCTTAGAAACTGTATGATTAGAGGGTCCAAGGCAGACTTGACTCCTGTCATAGCCGATAATGCAGTATCAGGGACCATGAATCAGACCGAGACAGAAGTATTTTTAAATCACACTTGTTTAATAATAATAATGTAAACAGAGTAAGCGTAGTCAAAACAAGCCAGAGTTCAGTAACCAGATCGGGTAGTCAGCCAAGCAAATGTCAGAGAGCCAGAGATAAACGTAGTAGTACAGCAAGCAGGATCAAGAGCCAGAAGGATCGTCAGCCGAGCAAGTCTTCAACAGGAACGCAGGAGAAAGTCTCTGTGATGTTGACAAAGGCGAAGGCAGAGATCAAGTGAGCTGGACGACTTTAAGGAATTAGGACTGACGAGCAGAATCAACAACAGCTGGGTATCTGTGGAGAGAGATGGGAGCTGGCAATTAGCAACAGCTGAGCGGCCAGCTCAGAGAAGGAAGGGCTGAACCCAGCCTTGAGTACCCCCTCCTCAACGACCCCTCCCCCTCGGAGGACCACCGGGCTTCAGGGGAAAACGTCTATGGAAATCACGGAGGAGGACAGGGGCATGTACGTCCGAGGATGAGACCCAAGAATGTTTCTCCGGACCGTACTCCTTCCAATGCACCAGGTACGGTATGCGCCCACGGAACCTACGGGAGTCAACAACGGATTGTGCTTCATACTCCTCATGGTTCTCAACCTGTATAGGGCGAGGACGTGGCACAGAGGTGGTAAAGTGATTGCAGACCAAAGGTTTTAATAAGGAGACATGAAACATATTTGAGATACACATACTAGGAGGAAGGTCCTGGGCGTAAGCCACTGGGTTAATCCTGCGAAGGATACGGAAAGGCCCAATAAAACGAGGTGCGAACTTCAAAGAAGGAACACGAAGTCGGAGGTTGTGAGACGACAGCCAGACTCTGTCCCCAACCAGGTAGGAAGGTGCAGGCAGGCGTCTGCGGTCAGCATGGAGTCTGTACCTATCGTTAGCATGTTGCAAAGCCTCCTAAACTTGTGCCTAAGTGGAACAAAGACCAGAGATGCTCCACTAATGCAGGAATACTCTGCGGAACTAACGAGTCAGGCAACATGGAAGGTTGGAAGCCATAATTCACCATAAATGGGGACAATCGGGAAGCAGAATTCAAGGCACTGTTGTGAGCAAACTCTGCCCACGGTAATAGGTCTGACCAGTTGTTATGATGGTCAGAAATATAGCAAAGTAAGAATTGCTCCAAGGACTGATTGGCTCGTTCTGCGGCCCCATTAGATTGCGGGTGATACGCAGAGGTGAAAGCAAGCCGAATTCCCAACTGTGCACAAAAGGCTCACCAGAACCGGGTGACAAACTGACTACCCCTGTCCGAGACAATCACCTTGGGTAGCCCATGTAAGCTAAAGATCTCCCGAGCAAAAACGGAAGCCAGTTCCTTAGAATTGGGCAAATTCTTTAGTGGAATACAATGACACATCTTTGAGAACCGGTCAACCACCATAAGGATAACTGTGTTGCCTTGGGAATTGGGTATCTCCACAATTAAATCCATAGACAGGTGGGTCCAGGGCCTCTCTCCATTGGGTATGGGTTGCAGGAGGCCCACTGGAAGGTGTCGTGGAGTCTTACTCTGAGCACACACAGAACAGGCAGTTACGAAGGCAGTTACATCAGCCCGTAGATTAGGCCAGTGTTTCTCAACTCCAGTCCTCAAGGCGCCCCAACAGGTCATGTTTTCAGGATTTCCATTATTTTGCACAGGTGATTTGATCAGTTTCACTGCCTTAGTAATTACCACAGCCATTTCATCTGAGGGAAATCCTGAAAACATGACCTGTTGGGGCGCCTTGAGGACTGGAGTTGAGAAACACTGGATTAGGCCACCAGAATTGTTGGGAAATGGCCCAAACGAGTTGATTCTTCCCAGGGTGGCCAGCTGCCTTGGGAGAATAGTAAGTCTGGAGCACGGCAGTACTGAAACTCTCTGGGACAAAGCAGTGGTCACAAGGTTTCTCAGGAGAAGCATGGACCTGAACAGCAAGAATTTTGTCACTCAAAGGAGAAGTAAGACTGCTGAGAACCATAGCCAGGATACGATCAGGAGGAATCACAGGAACCGCACTCCAACTTGGAGGTGCAGGAAAATTGTCATGACAAGGTGTCAGCCCTTACATTCTTAGTACAGGGTAAGAATGAGACCATGTAATTAAAACTTGACAATAAAAGAGCCCATCGCGCCCTTCTGGGAGAGAGGCGCTTAGCCTTAGACAAGAATGTGAGATTCTTATGGTCAGTAAGAATGAGAACCAGCAAAGTGGTACCTTCAAGGAGATGTCTCCATTCTTTCAGGGCTAAAATGATCGCCAACAGCTCTCTGTCACCAATCTCGTAATTGCACTCTGTAGGTGACAATTTCTTGGAAAAGTAGCCACACGGATGCATAGCGCTCTCAGAGTTAGGACGTTGAGACAGAAGGGTGCCAACTCCAGTCTCAGAAGCATCAACTTCTAGGATAAAAGGCAACGTAGGATCAGGATGTGCCAACACAGGAGCAGAAACAAAGACAGCCTTGAGACTCTCAAAGGCCTTAATGGACTCCGGAAACCAACTCTGTGGGTTACCGTCCTTTCCGGTCATATCAGCTAGGGGCTTGACCAGAGACGAGAAGTTACGAATAAACTTACGATAAAAGTTGGCAAAGCCCAGGAAAAGCTGCAGAGGACGTAAACCTACGGGTCGGGGGAACTGTAGGACTGCCGAAAGTTTCTCTGGGTCCATCGAAAAACCAGCAGTGGAAATGACATAGCCCAGGAATTTAATCTGTTCACGATGGAACTCGCACTTCTCCAGTTTACAATAGAGATTGTTTTCTCTTAGTTTCTGAAGCACACGACAGACATCTGTGTAGTGGCTCTCCAGGGACTTGGAAAATATGAGGATATCATTCAGATAAACCACCACACATAACTGCAACAAATCTTGGAGGACATCGTTAATAAATTCCTGGAAAACTGCCGGGGGGTTACAAAGGGCAAAAGTCATTACAAGGTACTCATAATGGCCTGTTCTGGTATTAAACTCAGTTTTCCACTCGTCGCCCTCCTTAATCCACACAAGATTTTATGCCCCTCTCAAATCAAGCTTCGTGAAAACCGTTGCTCCCTTGAGGCGGTCAAATAACTCTGTAATCAATGTAATCGGGTAGGCATTCTTAATCGTAAAACGATTGAGACCCCTATAATCAATACAAGGTCTCAGTTCACCACTCTTCTTCTTCTAGCACCAGCAGGAGACGAGTATTTGCTGATGAAACCTCGAGAAAGTGCGTCTGCAAAATACTCCTCCATGGCCTTATCCTCCAAGACCGACAAAGGGTAAACATGGCCATGAGGGGGTATGGCACCAGGTTGAAGGTCAATTGCACAATGATAAGGCCGGTGTGGAGACAAACTACCAGCTTGACCTTTGTCAAAGACCTTGCTAAAATCACGGTACTCCTCCGGCAGCGAGGAGAGTGAAGAGGTGCACAGGACCTTGGCTACCTTCTGGAAGCATGTCTCACTGCATTGTGGTGACCAGGAGAGAACCACAGCACGGAGCCAATCAAAAGAGGGGTTGTGCCTCTGTAACCAAGGATAACCAATAACCAACGGAAACCTAGGTGAGGAAATAACTTATATTTGGATTATCTCATGGTGAAGAGCCCCTACAGCCATGGACAACAGAACCGTCTCATGAGTCACATGGGCAGGCTGTAGTGGTCTCCTGTCAAGAGCCTCAATGGCAAGTGGAGGGTCACGCAGCTGCAGCGGAATCGAGTGCTGCAATACAAAGACAGCATCAATGAACAGGCCTGCAGCCCCAGATTCGATTAGAGCCTGTATCTCAATGGACGACTCAGCCCAAGAAAGGGTGACCGAAAACAGGGGCTTATCCTTCTGGATAACTGGGGACAAAACAATGCCACCTAAGGTCTGTCCATGACAGGAGCTCAAGGTTCAGGCGTTCCCTGGACGGGTACGACAAGACTTCAAAAAGTGACCTGCCTGGCCACAATAAAGGCACAATCTCTCCCTCCACCTAAAGGCTCTCTCATCTGCAGAGACACGTGTGAAGCCCAAGTGCATGGGTTCATCTTACTGACCGACTCAGTACCAGGAGGCATGGGAGGTGAGGGAGGCACGGGTGGGACTGCAAAGCTTAGAGGCAAGTGTACAGGAGGCTTCCACTTCCTTAAAAGAGAGTCTTTCTCTGAGTCTGGAGTCAATGAGGATGGCAAACATGATCAACCTCTCCAGCTCAGTGGGTATATCTCAGGCTGCTATCTCATCCTTTATGGAATCCGAAAGACCATGAGAAAAAGCAACCACGAGGGCCTCATTGTTCCAAGCAACTTCTGCTGCCAGAGTACGAAATTCAATGGCGTAGTCGGCAACAGTTCTCGTACTCTGTTTGATGGACATGAGGCACTTGGCAGCAGAAGCGGAGCGTCCGGGAATGTCAAATACCCTTTTAAAGAAAGCCGCAAAGTCAGGGTAACTCAAGACAACAGGTTTTTGCATCTCCCATAGAGGGTTTGCCCAGGCCAAGGCTCTCTCAGAAAGCAAAGATATCACGAAACCTACTTTGCTTCTGTCCGTGGGAAACGCCTGGGGCAGCATCTCAAAGTAAATCTCAACCTGGTTGAGAAACCCTCTGCATTGAACTGGATCGCCCCCAAATCGCTGGGGAAGTGGATCGGAACCAGACATACCTCTTATAGAGGTAATACTCGATTTGGGTGCCTGCACAGAAACTGGCGCAGCAGCAGGGACGGCCTGCAACTCAGGTTGTACTGGAGCAGCCACAGTGGGAGTTTCCAGGTGAGCCATGCGACTCAGGAGCGTTTGTAACGCTATGGCAAACTGATCCATGCAGTGATCTTGCTCATCCAATCTGGAAAAATATTACCAACAAGTGAATTGACTTTATCTTCTGAATTCATGGCCTTCGCCTACTATCAGGAACCATGAATCAGACCAAGACAGAAGTATAGTTAAATCACACTTGTTTAATAATAATAATGTAAACAGAGTAAGCGTAGTCAAAACAAGCCAGAGTTCAGTAACCAGATCGGGTAGTCAGCCAAGCAAATGTCAGAGAGCCAGAGATAAACATAGTAGTACAGCAAGCAGGATCAGGAGCCAGAAGGAACGTCAGTCGAGCAAGTCTTCAACAGAAATGCAGGAGAAAGTCTCTGTGATGTTGACAAAGACGAAGGCAGAGATCAAGTGAGCTGGACAACTTTAAGTAGGCAGGACTGACGAGCAGAATCAACAACAGCTGGGTAACTGTGAAGAGAGATGGGAGCTGGCAATTAGCTGACAGCTGAGCGTCCAGCTCAGAGAAGGAAGGACTGAGCCCAGCCCTGACATGCAGAAACTTGTACTTTAGGGGTACTTGAACTTAGGCCTTTTTCCAGACCCGATTGGAGAAACTCAAGAACCTGTGTTACTTTAGGAAATTATGATTTTTAAGATTGTTGCTGCGCAAATGAGGTGAATTTTTGCCAAACTCTTTTGTAGGTGTTGTTGGTAGTGGATTTTCTTGCTTGGAGTAACGTATCCACTACCCTTTGAGAACATCCTTGTCCTAGAAGCCTAGACCTTTCAATTCCCATGCTGTCAGGTGTAACCTCTCCGAAGATGGTCTTGAGAGAGTAGATCCAACGTTAGAGGCAATGAATCCTCTGTGTTCAATTGGAAAAGGGTTGTGAACCACAGTCTTCTTGGCCAAAAGGGAATTACTTCTATCACAGTGGACGCTGATCTTCTGAGTCTGGACAGGAATCTCCTGATCAGAAGGAGGTACCCCAGCTGAAAATTCCAGGGATGGTGTAGAAAATCTATCCCTTCTGCCGTTGGATAGGCAGCTCTAGCAAGGTATTACAAACAATTGGCATTCGCCGGAGTTGCTGCTAGATTGATATTGGGAACACCCCAGGTTTGTGTTATGAGAGAGAGGACTTAATGATTCAGAGACCATTCATTGTTGGATAAAAAGTTCCTGCTTAGATTGTCAGCCATTTGGTTCTGGGCTGCTGAAACGTATACTTCCCTCAGGTCTGCTAGGCTTACCTGGGCCAAATCGAGGATAGGACGAACTTCTCTCATAAGTGTTTGCGACTTCTGGTGCGACCCTGTCTTTGGATGTAAGCCACTGCCATTTTGTTGTCCATGTGTAGCAATACCTTCTTCCCTCTTAAGGATGGGCTGAATGCTACAAGAGCCTGAAAGGCAGCTCTGATTTCCAGTATGTTCGAGGCGATGCCTTGTGACTACAAAAGCCAATGTCTCTGGACTGCCATGTCCTGATAGTGAGCTCCCCGTCCCTCCAGGCTGGCATCTGATGTGACCACTTTCTGTTGAATATATGCCTGCATCTCCAGAGGTTGTGAGCACGGGTCCACCACCATATAGACTATTTCACTGTCTTGTTGATGAAGATCAGTTGCATTAGAAATTAGTTTTGAAATATTCTCGTGTGCCACTGGGCCACTGGGATGGTTGCTGACATAGACCCCAGAACACTGAGGCAGGCTCTGGCAGGTAAAGAAACTGCTGCCAATAACTTCTTCATTTTCTAAATCAAGGGACCTATCTTCTCTTGAGGAAGTTCTATTCTGTTCATCTGAGTGTCCAATTCTGCTCCCAGGAAGACCATTCTTTGGGTGGGTTGAAGATTGCTCTTCTTCCAGTTTATCTCCCAGCCAAAATGCTGTAGTGTGGAAATCAGTATCTTCCGACGACAGATAAGAGATTTCTGGCTGCCTGCTAGAAGAAGGATTTCATCCAGATAATGATGGACTCTTAAGTCCTTCTCCCTCAGGAAAACTATTATCAGTAATAGAATTTTGTAATAGTTCTTGGGGCAGTAGAAATTCCAAACGGCAGACTCTGAAACTAGAAATGCTGGTAGTTCACTGCAAACCGAAGAAATCTTTGAAATGTAGGGTGTATGGGGACGTGAAGATAGGCATCTGATAAATCCATGGATAGCATCCAATCTCCCAGGTTTATCGCTAGGAGAATTGACTGAAGTCTTTCCATCTTAAAGGATTCGACTAGAATTTTCTTGTTGAGATTTTTTAAGTCTAAAACTGGGTGCAAGTCTCCCATTCTCTTTTTTACCAGCAATAATGGAGAGTAAAAGCCTTTTCCTCTCTGGACAAATGGCACTTCTATGATTGCCCGTTTCTGAAGTAGTTTTTGTACATATTTGACAAAGTCTGGTTGAGTGAAACTGGTAGCTGGGAACTCAACCTTTGAATTTCCACCTGTGATCGAATTGAATGGTAGACAATGTCCATGGATCCTTTATGTGTTCCTCCCAAACCTGCCTTAAAAGTTTGACTCTGGCTCCCACTATCACAGGCTTGACAGGTGTATACCTTCAAAAAGACTTCTGCTGATCCCCTGTGCCGTAAGTGACGCTACCGGGAGGACACTTTTGAATGGCTCCTTTTAGAGCATCTGTGAACCGATGGAGAGGTACGAGCTGAGCATTCCCTGCGTCTGGAGTTCAAGGATCTTGAGCACCTGATAGGGCTGTCCAATAAGACAGCATTAGTGGAAAGGCTCTCTTTTTCATCATCTTCATTACTTACTAAACTAATCCTTTACCTTGTAGGTTGAGGGTGGTCTGCTTTGGCAGTGGCCTCTGTGAGGAGTCATAAGAAGCTTCCACCTTAAATATATGTGGTATTAGAGGAAAGGGAAAATAACCCTGACACCACAGAAATGAAGAAAAGAATACCCCGCTTACCTCAGTGAAGGAGTACAGCAATAGGGGAGTATCAGGCAGAGCAGCAGGTAACAGGCATGAGACCCCCAAAGCGAGTGTGCACAGATGCAGAAACAATGCGAGGAAACAAAAGTGATGTGAGGGCTGAAGAGACATCACCTGCCGAGCATGCGCACCCGCGTGCCCGGAAGCCCGACGCCATGTTGGAAACTGGCAGAACGGGCTCCCGGCGTCGTTATTTTCCTCAACGCATGCGCAGACGCGGCTGGACATGTGGGCCCCATATTGGGGATGGCACGCTGGCTTTTGGGACTACAGAGCCCAGAGGAACCCAGCAAAGTACAATTAAAATGATAGAAAGACAGCTGCAAAGTAAATAAGCCTTTTTAAGGCTTGTATAATGCCAGGCAACATACCCCTGAGACCAAAAGCGTAGGGTTCCCTTCATCTAGCTCATTTAGAGACTGTACAAGCAAGGACTTCCACCCAGGAGAGGCTGAACCTGGCTGGGGCGAATGCAGTAAGGGGTGCCGAGCTATCCATCCAGTCTTGAACAGGTTAGGAAAAAAGGAGAATGCTGTGGTGGGTCCTTCTATTGGAGTTTATAGTTATCCAGTCCTATCGGGTTGTAGAGGCAGAGTCACAACCCAAGTATATGCTGCCATGATGCAACAGGAAACGCTGGTAAGCATGGAGCCTTAAAAAATCTTTGTGGAGGTTTTGTTTAGTTGTTGGATTCCTTATGAAGCTAGAGTTTGGCTATTATTTGTTTTCATGTTTTAGCTTACAGGGATTCTGGCACCCCCTTCCCAGCATCATCATTCTATGTCATTAGGCTCCCTGTAATTCTTGGTACGTCTGATTAGGATCTCTGTGTGGGGAAAATCTTGGTTGGGTTACGCTATCCATATTATGAGGTTGCTTTGATGTTTTTACATTTTAGTCTTAAATATTTAGTTGAGAATGTCTACATCATGTCATTCTACCTTCTCTTTATGGTATCATATGCCCTGGGAATTACTGGCTCTTCATTTAGGTAAGAAACGAGATGAGATTATGCCCTAGTTGGTATTCATTCCCCCTTAGTTTGGAATCATTGTTCTTCCGGGGGACATGGAGAGATGATTTTTATTAATTGTGTGGGTGGTTGTTTTTAGAATAATGCATTTCCACTCTTCCACTCTTATTGGTAGTTATGTGAGTACTGAGGTTTGTGAGTATTTGGAAGTATTGTGAGTATTGACAGTATTGACACTATCCATGCTGCCTGCTTAAGGTCCAAACCTGCCTCTGATGATTCGCTGTCTGCTGCCAAGTCTACCTCTGATGGTTTCCAGCCTACTGCCCACCTGGACTTTGCTGATTCACTGCCCACTGCCCAGATGGACTTAGCTGATTCCCTGCCCACTGCCCAGCCAGACTTTCCTGATTCCCTGCCCATTGCCCAGATAGACTTTGCTCATTATCCGCCCATTGCCCAGCTGGACTCTAGTACAAATGTTAAGCTCCTGCCTGCTGATGGGTCTGAAACTTTTGAGTTTCCATTATTGTCACATGGCTTGTATGGGGTACCTGTTTAGCCAAACATACCTATCATTGCCTGTCCTGAGATTTTTTTGCAGCCATTGGCTCTTGTTGCTCCAGGTGATCCAGATACGCACTTTAAATCTAAGAGCTGCACTCACTATTACAGCTCCAGTAGTAGAGGTCTTCTGCGGAAGGACAGAGGGGTCGGGGTTACCCACTACACAGGGGCAAACCACAGACACACAATCAAATTCAGACTCAATACAGGGACCCACAACCACAAGCCCACTGCAGAGACCAACCCTGGAAGGAACCACATTTACGGTGGGAAGACCACCCTCCATACTCACAATCAAAAAAAGAAATCACAGAGGATGTAGGGCAGGACAACGGGCCCAAAAAAAGAAGAAGGGACTCAGAATAGGAGGAATTTTCAATCTCACCGAGAAGAAATTGACAAAGAAAGAAACAAATATACTTAACTTAGGCCTTAAATGTGGTCTAAGAAAACCAATTAACAAATTTAACGTTTTTATAGATGTCCATAAATACATAAGAAAACTTAACATAAAGAAATATTTTCTTGGGGCGAATACTCACACTACAACCAAAACAGAGAGAATTGGAGGAGTGGTAGACAGTGGATTAAGAAATAAATCTTTATTTAACCCCCCCAATAACTCCAATCATTAAGTAGAAGTTTTCAAAGGACTCATATTATGGGATTTGGAGCAACTCAAACCCAAAAAGGAGGCCAGTGCTAGACATATCACTGAAGGTATTACTATGCTTGAGAAACGGAAGGATATAATCCTAAGACCGGCCGATAAAGGAGGAGGAGTGGTGGTACTCTCTAAAGAATTCTACCATTCCCAGATTATGGACATGTTATCTGATGAAGCAACCTACAGACCATTGGATAAGGATCCCACCCAATCTTACAGAAGCCAATTGGAGGTATTGGTCGACTTGGGATCACGCACAGGAGTCCTTTCAGGTAAGGAGAGAAAATTCTTACTACCTTCCAGCAGCCGGATTCCAACTTTATATACCTTACCCAAGGTCCACAAAGACTCGAAAAATCCACCAGCAAGATCTATTGTTAATAGCATAGGTTCAGTATCCTCCAGAATGGGTCAGTATTTAGACCAATTCCTTCAAAAAAGCGTGGTGAACACCAGATCATATTTAAGAGACACAAAACATTTCCTGAATCTTCTCCAAACCGTGTACTTGACAGGAAAACAACATGCACTTTTAGTCATGGTGGATGTATCATCCCTATACTCTATAATTCAGCACGAGGATGCTCTACTCGCCCTGAATTGGGCTTTGAGCAAAAAGGAGGATTTGCCCTACAATGAAAAGGTGTTCCTGAGGAACGCATTGGACTTTTGCCTCAGCCACAATTATTTTTGGTACAATGATACATTTTACAGACAGCAAAGAGGAGTAGAAATGGGTGCAAAATTTGCGCCCAGTATTGTGAATTTATTCATGGCCGAGTGGGAGGATAAAGTCATCTTCAGGGAACAGTGATCAGAACTCCTATTCTATAAACGTTTTATTGATGATCTGTTCTTCATTTGGGCCGGCTCCAGTACATCATTAGAGGAATTTATATGCAAACTCAACAGGAATGACAACATAAAATTGACCTCAGAGTGGCACAACGAAGAGATCAATTTCTTGGATGTCAACATTTACAGAGCAAATGACAGGCTCGAAACTAAGGTCTTTTTTTTAAAAATGGATTGAAATAGCTACTTACCGGTCTCTAGTGGTCATCATCCCCTATGGCTCAGGAACATTCCGAAAGGGCAAATTATGAGGGTCAAAAGGAATTGCTCCGAAACTGCGAATTTTATAGCCCAGTCTCAAATTCTGATGGAAAGATTTGAAGCCAGGGGATATAATCCAGAAGCACTAAAAAGAATAATGGAAGAAGTGGAAGCCATACCTAGGGCAGCCTGCTTAAAGGAGAAAGAAGACGTGAATATAGAAAATGGGACCATTAGAAGAAATCTTAATAAGGAATGGGGATTTTTATCCGAATTCCATGCACAGTATAGAGAGGTAGAAGCCATTTTTAAAGAACACTGACATGTGTTATTGATGGATAAAAAGTTGATTGATGTATTGCCTCCTACACCGCAGTTCATATATAAGAAAACAACCAATTTTGGAGATAGGATTGTCAAAAAAGTGATCAACCCTCCAAAGCGACCTTTATCGTTCTGGGATCGCAATGGTTTCTTCGCCTGCAGAAGGTGTAAGGCATGTAAGGAAGTATCCAGACCTCTCAGGGTGGTCGATAGTTTTATATCGCCCATTAACAATAAGGTTTTTAAAATTAACCAGTTCATTACGTGCAATAGTTCTTATGTATTGTACGCCCTGAAAAGTCCCTGTGGCCTACTTTACATAGGCCTCACTAAAAGGTTACTACGTGTAAGAATTGCGGAACATATCCATTATAATAAAATTGGGTATAAGGATCACAACGTGTCACTGCACTTCAAGCTCAAACACAATATGAACCCCTCTGGATTAGAGTTTTGGGGGGTGGAGCACCTCCAACCACATTGGAGGGGTGTGAACCGTATTTGGGAATGATCAAAACATGAGACCCAATGGATACATTCGGTAGACGTTTTAACACCTAAAGGCCTCAACGTAGAAATAGACATTAATTGTTTTTTAGCGACACCTAACCCTTTTCATTTTTACTTTTAGGATATTCTTCGCATACTCTTACATTGACCTCATCATGCATTGGTTGAGGTTCTTCACACTCTATGTTTATTACCCTGTCCATCATTCATTTATTCATTCATTTTAGGTATATATTGTATGCACATTTTTATCCGGTCCGTAGTGGGTGTACCCATTTATTTATTTTAAACACCGGCCTATTATTGAATTATTGATTTTTAATCCTGTCTAGGACTGACCCCCCTGTTTATCTAATTTATTGTTTTATTGTTTTTCATCAATTTTTAAATTTTGATTTTTAAATAGCGGTTTATACTAGCATGGATATATATTTTTTGATTTAGACCATGTACATCTTATCTGTTTAGATATCTGGTAGGAGTACAACATTTTCAAAATTCCTTTGCCATACATCTATGCATGTATGCAGTTGGTAAATTAACCATTTTCTGTTAAGGAGCAGCTATGGATATAGTGGGATGACTGTTTTAGTGGTAGTGCTCGCTCATTGAAGATAGCGATTCTGTTTACAGGGCTTGGCTCGAGGGCTGTACTACATTAACGCACCCTCCGATTGTAGACTGTGTCATTTTCTTTTAAAAAGCAGCCCCTTACGTAGTAGATCACGCCTTCAGGCGAAGTCCGAAGGTAACAAAACGCGTCAGGGACGTGATCTACAGGAAGTGACGTATGCGCTCCACGGGCTGTTGTTGAACCAGGAAGCACACCGCTGCTGTACACATCCTCTTCGTTTCAGCTGACATTTGGAGCTACATACAGGCATAGTCCTTTTTATTGCTTTTCTAACATTGTAATTTGGTACGCATATTTGATTAGGGGGGAGCATTTTTTTGGAATAAAAGTTTGTGTTTTAAAACAATATCACACTATGTGGACATTCCATCTCTCTCCTATGGCTCTACCAAGGCATCCAATAGCGTGACTGACACCTGGTAGACATTCTTATAGGAGCGGTGGAGAAGTTTGCTTTGAACCTGGGCTCTATACAATTAGATTTCTGATGAGTGCATCCCCATAGGGGAAATTATCCCACACGTGGTGTTAACATATGGTGGAAGTACCCTACATGGAATACAGTACATCCTATGTATGAACTTTATTGGCTAAACCTGTTCTTTTGAGCAGGTTTTGAGCGCTGCTGCAATAGTGACTGAGACTTTAAGTTTTGAGTTATTGCCTTGGATTTTTGACGAGAAGCAGCTGCTTTTGATTAATTTTAATTGATTAATTTATCAGATTGCATTGTATATATTTAATATATATTGTCATTATCACAGGATTTCACATCTTAAGGCGCAGAGCGGTGTTTCAATATGCAGGCACATCTCATAGAGAAACATCTTTTTTTTTCTTTTTTTTGCCTCTTTTTTTTTTCTTTTTTTTTCAATATCCCCTTTAGTATGCTGTGGGTTTGATCATCAGTAAAATTTCAAAGAATTAATGAATTTTATGAGTTGAGTTATCCAGTAGTATTATTACAGCATTATGGATATATATAACATTGACAATTAACCTAGTTAGGATGAGACCAAACCTAGATTATCAACTATCAACCCACCCAGGGGAAGGGGGAGAAGGGGAGGGAAGAGGAGGAAAAGGAACATTTTTGCTCTGTCTTTTTTTTTCTTTTTTTTTTCCCTTTTTTTTTCTTAGCAAAAATAAAATTACATCTGCGATACATGGTGACACATTGGGGCTATGCATGAAGAGCATTGTTGAGCAAACTGATTAACTTGTTCTATTGGAGGGTTATGTTATTATTAGACCTGCCAGCATGCGCTATATATAGGGGAGTGTGAGTTTTTTTTTTCTCTTTAAAAAACTGCAAAGCTGCAAAACGGTTCATAATGTCACAGGGTCTGACATTGTATGATGCTGTATGCGGTGGGCAAAGACTACACCAGTCTCATATGTCGTGTTGTAGTGTAGAACATTTGTGAAAATCACGCAACATGATACACGCCATAATGACTGCGAGTTCTTGGCTTAGACCAAATTTGGACTAAGGCCATGGTAATCTATTTAGACCCCCACAGGAACCGGTTATACAGGTGTTTAAACCTGTGTTATCTGATCCACGATTGAAACTAAGGTCTGCTCTGCGACATGCGAACTGTTCAGCCAGGGTGTCATTTAACAGATTGGCTCCTCAAGTGGTTCAGGTGACTAGAGGGGCGGTTGGAGGAGTTATGTTGGGGATATCTACCTGGACGCCAAAGGTTATGTTGTAACGGAACATCCCACACTCCGCTTGAGTGCTTCCGTCAGTATACCACTTTCTCCCAGTCTGGACACAGATATCAGATATTCCAACCACTCCCAAGCATAAAACAAGGCGACACTTGTTTCACTGCTAACATGGACTAACTCTTTATTTGAGATCTCACACAAATATATACAGCAGGATGACTAAAACCTAACCTAATTAACATGAGCTAATTATCTAACATGACCTTTTTCCCAGACTTGTGGTCACCGATAGGGATGAGCTTTGAGTTCGAGTCGAACTCATGTTCGACTCGAACATTGGCTGTTCGCAAGTTCGCCGAACAGCGAACAATTTGGGGTGTTCGCGGCAAATTCGAATGCCGCGGAACAGTCTGACAGCAAAATGACATTTCAAAGGAAAAAAAAACATTTAAAACTACTCGCGGCTATTGCATTGCCGGTCCGACAATACACATAGAAGTTCATTGATAAAAACGGCATGGGAATTCCCCACAGGGGAACCCCGAACCAAAATTTAAAAAAAAAATGACGTGGGGGTCCCCCTAAATTCCATACCAGGCCCTTCAGGTCTGGAATGGATATTAAGGGGAACCCCGGCCAAAATTTAAAAAAAAAATGACGTGGGGGTCCTCCTAAATTCCATACCAGACCCTTCAGGTCTGGTATGGATTTTAAGGGGAACCCCGCACCAAAAAAAAAAAATACGGCGTGGGGTCCCCCAAAAATTCATACCAGACCCTTATCTGAGCACGCAAACTGGCAGGCCTCAGGAAAAGAGGGGGGGACGAGAGTGCGGCCCCCCCTCCTGAACCATACCAGGCCACATGCCCTCAACATTGGGAGGGTGCTTTGGGGTAGCCCCCCAAAACACCTTGTCCCCATGTTGATGAGGACAAGGGCCTCATCCCCACAACCCTGGCCGGTGGTTGTGGGGGTCTGCGGGCGGGGGGCTTATCGGAATCTGGAAGCCACCTTTAACAAGGGGACCCCCAGATCCCCCCCCCGTGTGAAATGGTAAGGGGGTACTTACCCCTACCATTTCACTAAAAAACTGTCAAAAATGTTAAAAATGACAAGAAACAGTTTTTGACAATTCCTTTATTTAAATGCTTCTTCTTTCTTCTTTCTTCTATCTTCCTTCATCTTCTTCTTCTTCTGGTTCTTCTGGTTCTTCCTCCGGCGTTCTCGTCCAGCATCTCCTCCGCGGCGTCTTCTATCTTCTTCTCCTCGGGCCGCTCCGCACCCATGTCATGGGGGGGAGGCTCCCGCTCTTCTCTTCATCTTCTTCATCTTCTTCATCTTCTTCATCATCTTCTTTTCTTCTCTTCTTCTCTTCTTCTCTTCTTCTCTTCTTCTCTTCTTCTCTTCTTCTCTTCTTCTCTTATTCATTTTTTTCTCATGGCCGCTCCGCATGCATGCTGGCATGGAGGGAGGCTCTCGCTGTGTGATGGCATCTCCTCGTCTGACGGTTCTTAAATAACGGGGGGCGGGGCCACCCTGTGACCCCACCCCCCTCTGACGCACGGGACATGACGGGACTTCCCTGTGGCATTCCCCGTGACGTCACAGGGAAGTCCCGTCAAGTCACCGTGCGTCAGAGGGGGACGGGGTCACCGGGTGGCCCCGCCCCCCATTATTTAAGAACCGTCAGACGAGGAGACGCCGTCACACAGCGGGAGCCTCCCTCCATGCCAGCATGGATGCGGAGCGGCCCGGAGAAGAAAATGAAGAAGAGAAGAAGAGAAGAAGAGAAGAAAAGAAGAAGATGAAGAAGATGAAGAGAAGAGCGGGGGGGGGGGGCGTGTCCAGGATGGCAGAGGGAGCAGACATGTTTGTCTGAGCTCCCTAAGACCGGATCAATTTATCCTAATTTACAGGGTGCAAAACCTAAAATTATTGCCCAGACTAGATTCCTCCTGGTGGGGAGATCATCTGGGACCATTTTGGGAAGAATTGGCCAGCAGAAACTCCCAAAAGAGGCACAAGGCCACGCTCCACAGACTAGGCCAAAGCCGCGGCCTCGCCTAGAAAATCCTGCCCGCGGTCTTGCACGACCAGCGCGGTCCCAGTCCGGAAGTCGCCAACGGAAGTTCCAGAGGGCTCCCCCTATCCCTTTCTACTCCTGGTGCCTTCCCTGGGTTATGCAAAGAAGGAAGAGTCAGCCCAGATCTTAGAAAAAGGCCACAAAGCCAGACATCCCAGACAAGGCCACAGCCGGGGCCTCGCCTAAGACTCCGGCCAGAATGGAGAACCAGGCCGAAGACCCTGACAGGCTGCCTGCCACGGCGGACGATTTTAAAGCAGTTCTTAAGGCCATAACCACTTTGACCAGTAAAGTGGACCATATACAGGCGAATGTAGAATTTATTCAGAAGGATTTTGATGCCTTTCGGGGAAGAGTATCTGAGGTGGAGCAACGGGTCTCCCAGGTGGAGGATACGGTGCGTGACCATGTGGCCGACATTAATGCACTTAAAGCCAGAGTAAAGACGCTCGAATCCCGTGCAGAAGATGTGGAGAACCGCAACAGAAGAAATAATTTGCGCATATTGGGACTCCCTGAAGGGGCAGAGGGCACGAATCCTACGGCCTTCACGGAACGCCTATTACAACAACTACTCCCTACAGCGCATTTTTCCCCGTTCTTTACTGTGGAAAGAGCCCACCGCATACCCACCACCAGGGGGCCCCAGGGGGCACCCCCCCCGTACCTTCATTTTTAAGCTCCTTCATTTTCGGGACAGAGATATTGTGATGAGAGAAGCCAGAGCCCAAGGCGAACTCTGCTTCGAAAATGCTAAGCTTCTCATCTTTCTGGATTATTCGCTGGAAACCCAAAAGCAAAGGAAATCATTTGATGCTGTTAGAGCGAGGCTTCGTTCCCATCATATTAAATACAGCATGCTCTTTCCGGCCAGGCTGAGGGTGGAAGACGGGGAGTCTGTGTGTTTCTTTGTATCTCTGGAAGAGGCTTCCACCTGGATCGACACACTCCCGCCCAGATAAGTAGCCTACTTGACCACCCGCTTAAGCGGACTGACATTTCTGCTGTTTCTCTTGTACCGTACCTTTCCCTACCTGTTGGGCTGGATCTTCTTACTGGCTTTTCATACCCTCCATAAGTTGTGTTTTTTAATTCGGAACTCTTGAGGGTCAGACAACTAGGCCACGAGAAAAGTTTTTTGAGGCCTCACTACTGCAGAGGTGGCTTCAGGGCTGTATCCTACTTTTCCCTCCCCACCTTTGCACATTCTGAACCCAGGCTCATTATCGACTTTGAATGGAAAACAGGTACTTAGCTACCATTACCCCTACGGTAGAAAATCCGGCCTTATCCATACAGTGGGAAATCCAACCTCTAACTGCCTTAACCATAAGTGGCCTTACAGACGTGTCTCCTTTATACATTGGGCCAAACAGGGCCTCATGCCCTTTACTGCCCACTGCCACTCTGTTCTGTATCCTTTGGAATGGCCGAAGCATTTAGTTTAACTTTGCAACGTTCATGTTTAAGTCTGTACCCCTGGCGGCTGCCAGGAGCCTGCACCTGCTTTTTTATTAATCCGGTCTCCAGCAAGAGACTAGATGTAAGATCTAACTGCTGAACTGTGGATGCCGTTTTGCGCATGTTCCCCCTTCACAGGCGTTTTCGCCTTGGTTCGAAAATGGGATCCTGAGCCTCCCCAAAGTTGGGGCTGGGGTTGGTGGGGTGGGGGGTGGGGGGGTTGGTTGGGTTTATTTTGCTATGTCTTGTTCTTGTATTGTTTTTTCACAAGCGATATAAACATATATGTCACTAGATGTTTGAGATGCCACGTTCTGATCTGTGCGGTGATCCGAGCCTTGCATCTTATTTTGGGTGGAGACCCATGGCATGAAAATGTACTAATACATGATAATGGCTGACTGTACAACAAGTAGTCGGCGCAAAAAAGACAACCAAATCCTAGTTTACATAGATGTGCATAAATATAAGGAAAAGGAAAATTTCCATAACAAATTAAAAGTTAGTCCATGTAGTAACACTGCAGATGAAGGAAGCAGGAATAAAGTGTAAAATCCACATTCAGGGCAGCCTTCCAATGGGAGTGAAAGCCATATCCCAGGTAACACTATAAAACAAGGAGAAAGAGGCGCCTCTGGGTGCAGACGTTTAAAATAATTTATTAAAAAATACAGCAACAGCTGATATAGCACTCACATTTTGGAAGATAAAAGTAGGCAAAAGAATGTCCCAAAGCAATCGAGGGGATCCGTGAGGTCATCTAATCCCGGCTGATGGATGGTAGAGACTCTGGACAGTCTATGGACGCTGGATGTAGACCGGCCGAGCAGCGAAGACAGGCTCCAGAGAGAGGCTTGGATGGCATCCGATCTGGCGAGGGGTGATGACGTCACTCTGTATGCGACGCGTTTCCTGAGCTAGCTCGCCGTGAGTGGTGTGACGGCGGCGCTCCTTTATCAAGCTGATTGGCTGGGAGCTGAAGAGAGATTTAAATAGAGAGCAATGAAGGGGGAAGGGGGCGGAACGGGGGCGGAATAGAGGATGGGCCTGGAGTCTGATGTGTAGAAGTGTCAGCAGAGGAGGGAATCGAGGAGAAGGACGATGAGAACGGATATGTGGTGCTGAAGTGGAAAGGAGAGAAACTAATAGACTACAATAGGAAAGAAGGGGAAGGGGGACGATGTGAAAGAGAACAGGAAAAATTATATCATATCACGATATACACAAATGTAAGGAATGGAATGGATGGAGGCAGAGGGCTGTGGCACAATTGTGGGGGAAGAACTGGAACTGAAAAATACACATGTGCATAAACACATACACACACCCACACAAGCGATTATATACATATATATACATATACAAAAAGGTCAATTATATACATGTACATACATATACAAATACAAATGAATGGTGACCACATGTGTCACCCATTAGGCATAAAACAGGTGTGTGGGCAAGCACATGTGTGCGCACATATGTGTGCGCAACCACAATGTGGTATGTGTAGAAATAGAAAATAATAAAAATTAA
Organism: Lithobates septentrionalis; assembly: GCA_037952835.1. NCBI lineage: Eukaryota > Metazoa > Chordata > Amphibia > Anura > Ranidae > Lithobates > Lithobates septentrionalis. The sequence continues at coordinate 741,610 of JBBDGP010001276.1, forward strand.
AAAATAATGATAATCGCTACATGGAATGGGTAACATGTGAGGGTGTGTATGTGTAATATATGTATGCAATATTGTGCATCCATATATAGTGTTGGTATTGATATATACATATGCGTATGTATATATGTGGGGAGGGGAAAAAAGGGGAGAGGGGGATAGATGGGAAAAGGAAAAAGAAAAGGGGGGGGGGGAGGGGAGGAGGGAATAAGGGAAGGAAGGGGGGGGGGGCGGGGACGGATATGGGGGGCGGGGAAAGGGGAGGGGCTAGAGAACCTAACATGTTATGACGTACAGAATCTGAATAAGAATGGGTAGCATATCCACATATGATGATATATACATATATACATTACACAATGCAAAAAAATGATAATAAGATAAAATAAAATTCAAATCCATAAAACTATAAGTGAAGAAGTATGAAAATGAGATGAGGAAGATAAGTAAACTTAAGAGTATGGGTGTCATATTAGTTTATATTCATGTCTGCCTTACAAGATGGTGGAGGTTTCGATGCATTCATTAATTCCCCCGGGCGACAGGACATCTAGACGGTAGATCCAATAGGTCTCTCTAGCACACAATTTTTTGAACCTTTCGGCTGGTGGGAGAGACCTAGGGATCTGTTCTATAACCCAGACTGAGAGTCCAAGGGTGGAGCCCTTATGCACTGCAGCAAAATGTTTTGGTACACTGTGGGGGTCTGTACCACCCTCAATGTATCTTCTGTGTTCCCCGAAACGCTGTCTCAGGGGCCGAATAGTGCGGCCGACATAAATAAGGCCACATGGGCAGATCAAGCCATACACAACGTGGTCGGATGAACAATTGTAAAAGTCTTTTAGAATGTATGTCTGGCCTTTTGTACAAAAAGATTTTTGGCCATGTTGAACAAAGTGGCAAGTCTTACATAGTTTTTTTCGACATTGAAACATCCCTACTAGAGGGATGAGTGGGGTGATAGGTGCAAAGGTTGGGGTAATCTTGAGTTTACTGGGGGCAATTTTGTTTTTGAGGTTGGGTGCCCTTCGATAAGTGACCTGTGGATGTGTGGGGAGAATGGATTTAAGGTGGGGGTCTTGTTGAAGGATGACCCAATGTTTTCGCAGTATCTTCTCCATTTTGTTATGTTGGGAATGAAAAGTGGTAATGAACCGGATGGGGCAATTAGTCAGAGGCGTGTTATTGCGTAGAGGTTTTCCATGGAGATAAGATTCATAAGCAGTCTCCACTAAATCTTTCGGATATCCTTTCTCAGAAAACTTTTGTTTAAGATGAATACTGGCATCTATATAGTCCGCTTTTTTAGTACAGTTTTGTCTCAAACGACAAAATTGGCCTTTGGGGATATTTTTTATCCAAGGTGGGTAGTGGCAGCTTTTAAAATGAAGGTACGAATTGCCACTAGTGGGTTTGGTATAGTTCTTGACGTATATCTCCTGATGGTCGTGTCTTAATTCCAGATCAAGAAAGGCTAAAGAGGTCTGATTGCTGTCATGTGTAAAGGATAAACCATACTGGTTGTTATTGCAATGACTGGTGAATAGTGGGATGAGGTCTAAAGGTCCATCCCAGATGATTATAATATCGTCAATATATCTTCCAAAATAGACGATATTGGCCGAAAAGGGGTTGTTGTGGTAAATGTACTGCTGTTCCCAAAACCCCATTGCCAAGTTCGCGTACGAGGGGGCAAAATTTGCCTCCATCGCCGTCCCTTGTAGCTGTAGGTAGAAGTCACCGTTGAATGTAAAATAGTTGTGTGTTAAACAAAACTTGGTGGCTTCTATGATAAAGGTGGCCTGGCGGGGATTCATAAGTGGGTCTGTGGAGAGAAAGTACTCAAGGGCCATAATTCCAAAATCATGGGGAATGGAAGTATACGGGGAACTTACGTCTAAAGATAACCAAGAGTACGTAGGTTCCCAACTGTATGGTGAAAGTTGTTCCACAAGATGTGTCCCATCTCGTATATAGGACTGGAGTTGGTGAACTAAAGGTTGTAGGTATCTATCAACGTATAAGCTGAAACCTGAAGTAATGCTGTCCATGGAGGCCACAATGGGCCTACCTGGGGGATTCTGTTGGTTCTTGTGGATTTTGGGTAGATGGTAAAAATAAGGGATGGAGTAAAATGATTTACGGAAAAAGAGACACTCCACCTTGGAGATGATGTTATCCCTGAGAGCCGTGGAGATCAGAAGCTCAGCTTCTGATGTGAAATCATTGGTGGGGTCTTGAGATAATTTCACATAGGTGGTCTGATCTGACAGAAGCCTTTCAGCCTCTGCAATGTAATCGACTTTATTTTGGAGAATGATACCGCCTCCTTTATCAGCAGGCTTGATAATGATATCTTCTGCCTGAATGAATTGTTGCAGGGATCTGGTTTCAGATGATGAGAGGTTGTGTGATGTGGAGATAGATGTAGTATTACAGAGTTTGGTCATGTCAGAAAAGACCACTCTGTAAAAACTCTCTATATAGGGTCCTTTTGAATGTGTAGGAAAAAAGATGGATTTGGGCTTTAGACCGGAATGTATGATAGGTGGAGATGTGGCAAGATGTTGTGTAAGTAGCCTGGATAGGTCATCTTCTGTATATGAATGATTGTCCGTGGTGAGTGAGATGTCTGAACAATCATGGTCAAGGATGTCCGAGACATGGTCAGCATCAAGTGGTGGGGGTGAAGATGGGGTAATATTGATCTGTGAAATGGGGGTTAGTAAATCTTTCGCTTTTTGGATATTAAAATGTCTTTGGAGGGTTAAATTCCTGATGTAGCAATTCAAGTCTTTGAACAACAAGAAAGGATTTGGTTTATTGATGGGGGCGAAATTTAAGCCTCGACTAAGAAGTGCCGTGTCGGAGGAGGACAACGTATAGTTGGATAAGTTGAAAATTTTTACCGTTTTTTTGGGTTCTGAGTGTGACACAGCTCGTCTAGTTCGTCCCCCTCGGCGGCCTCTTCTGTGAGTTTTCTTTTTCTGGATATGGTTGCCGGAGGGGGACTGGGGACTAAAAAAGTATCCTGGGAAGAGGTCGTGAGGGGACCAACAGGAGTGTGGCCTCCTGAGGTATGTAAGACTGAGGTGGATGAGTCAGCATGACAATTGGCCATATCTGCTAAAGGGTTTCCTGAATGGGAATGTATGGCATCCGCATGCACAATAATTGACTGTGTGGGGCCACTAGCTTCATTATGAGTATCCACATTCGTGGTCTGACTGGATGAAAATGTGGGAGTGTGGCTCTGCCTATTGTAAAATAGGGTTAGAGAAGTAATTAATTCTCTATTTTTTTGTATATATTTTCTAGGATATTTGGAATCATGTCGTTGGTTATTGTTCTTCCGTATAGGTGTGGGGTGATGGATACCTGAAGGATGTGAACCATGTATGCGGGAAGGAGGTTGGGCTTTTTGAAGTGTGGGGAATGATTTGGATCTCTGAGGTGTACGAAGTTGTATACTCATAAGGGGGGGTGGATAGGGGGTGGGGATGGGTGGTGATAGACTCATAAGGGGTGGAGGGGCTGAAACAGAGGGATCTGGGGGAGGAGGTACCGTATGTCTAGGGGCCTGGCTGGATAAAGATTTTTTGTTCCACGTGAAAATTCTGTCAGAATTGTAATCATCTAGGTCTCTTTTGAATTTACTCATTTTGGAACTGACAAGAGAATCTTCATTTCTTTTGGTGTTACTCTGAAGTATATTGAACCATGTTTGGGGAATGATGGTAGATGTAGTTTTTATGTCCTTAATAATAGAGAATATTTGATCCTGCAGTTTGTCAAATCTATTTTTCCTATGGGATATTAAGATTCCCATCCATTTGGCTGTGCAGAACTCGGCTAAGCTAGCCCATTCTTTGGTGTGCTCAGCACCCAAAAAGGCCGGGCTTTCTTTCAGAACTCTGAGGCCTCTGGGTGAGATCCGAGTTTTGGTATACTGTTCAAGGAAAAATTGATCCCACCACTGTTGGTTGGCAGAATGTATCAATCTTTCCAATTGTTTGAACTTGCCACAAAGGTGTGATCGAGTTTTACCTGTGAGTGTGGCCTCCTGGGGAAAAGTGACCTGGAGTAGGCTGGAGGAGATTTGGTCTAAAAACTTGTATCTATGATCATCTATGATGGCTGGAAGGTCCATAGTTATTGGTTTAAGGGAGAATACCAACAGATGTACATATACATGGAAAAGAAGTATAAACTGTAATGAGGAAAGGGAGGGTGGGGGGGGGATGATATATGTGAAAATTAAAATGGGGATAAGGGACGCACAATATTGTATGTAGTTGTGCGTGTATATGTGATATAAAGCTACAAGAGGTACACGTTGGTGTGTGTATAGGACAGAATAGAGATTGGGGCAGAAATGGGGAGATCTTTATACGAGAATAAGGTAATGAAACAAAGTATTCAAATGAAATAGAATAGAAATTAAAATTAAAAGCACACATATATCTATATGCGTATATCTGTGCGTGTGTATGTGCTCACACGCACACATATATATGCACACATATAAGGATAATTTGTCAATATGCAGCACAAAGGCATACAGAGGCAACAATACAACAAGTAGTCGGCGCAAAAAAGACAACCAAATCCTAGTTTACATAGATGTGCATAAATATAAGGAAAAGGAAAATTTCCATAACAAATTAAAAGTTAGTCCATGTAGTAACACTGCAGATGAAGGAAGCAGGAATAAAGTGTAAAATCCACATTCAGGGCAGCCTTCCAATGGGAGTGAAAGCCATATCCCAGGTAACACTATAAAACAAGGAGAAAGAGGCGCCTCTGGGTGCAGACGTTTAAAATAATTTATTAAAAAATACAGCAACAGCTGATATAGCACTCACATTTTGGAAGATAAAAGTAGGCAAAAGAATGTCCCAAAGCAATCGAGGGGATCCGTGAGGTCATCTAATCCCGGCTGATGGATGGTAGAGACTCTGGACAGTCTATGGACGCTGGATGTAGACCGGCCGAGCAGCGAAGACAGGCTCCAGAGAGAGGCTTGGATGGCATCCGATCTGGCGAGGGGTGATGACGTCACTCTGTATGCGACGCGTTTCCTGAGCTAGCTCGCCGTGAGTGGTGTGACGGCGGCGCTCCTTTATCAAGCTGATTGGCTGGGAGCTGAAGAGAGATTTAAATAGAGAGCAATGAAGGGGGAAGGGGGCGGAACGGGGGCGGAATAGAGGATGGGCCTGGAGTCTGATGTGTAGAAGTGTCAGCAGAGGAGGGAATCGAGGAGAAGGACGATGAGAACGGATATGTGGTGCTGAAGTGGAAAGGAGAGAAACTAATAGACTACAATAGGAAAGAAGGGGAAGGGGGACGATGTGAAAGAGAACAGGAAAAATTATATCATATCACGATATACACAAATGTAAGGAATGGAATGGATGGAGGCAGAGGGCTGTGGCACAATTGTGGGGGAAGAACTGGAACTGAAAAATACACATGTGCATAAACACATACACACACCCACACAAGCGATTATATACATATATATACATATACAAAAAGGTCAATTATATACATGTACATACATATACAAATACAAATGAATGGTGACCACATGTGTCACCCATTAGGCATAAAACAGGTGTGTGGGCAAGCACATGTGTGCGCACATATGTGTGCGCAACCACAATGTGGTATGTGTAGAAATAGAAAATAATAAAAATTAAAAAATAATGATAATCGCTACATGGAATGGGTAACATGTGAGGGTGTGTATGTGTAATATATGTATGCAATATTGTGCATCCATATATAGTGTTGGTATTGATATATACATATGCGTATGTATATATGTGGGGAGGGGAAAAAAGGGGAGAGGGGGATAGATGGGAAAAGGAAAAAGAAAAGGGGGGGGGGAGGGGAGGAGGGAATAAGGGAAGGAAGGGGGGGGGGGGCGGGGACGGATATGGGGGGCGGGGAAAGGGGAGGGGCTAGAGAACCTAACATGTTATGACGTACAGAATCTGAATAAGAATGGGTAGCATATCCACATATGATGATATATACATATATACATTACACAATGCAAAAAAATGATAATAAGATAAAATAAAATTCAAATCCATAAAACTATAAGTGAAGAAGTATGAAAATGAGATGAGGAAGATAAGTAAACTTAAGAGTATGGGTGTCATATTAGTTTATATTCATGTCTGCCTTACAAGATGGTGGAGGTTTCGATGCATTCATTAATTCCCCCGGGCGACAGGACATCTAGACGGTAGATCCAATAGGTCTCTCTAGCACACAATTTTTTGAACCTTTCGGCTGGTGGGAGAGACCTAGGGATCTGTTCTATAACCCAGACTGAGAGTCCAAGGGTGGAGCCCTTATGCACTGCAGCAAAATGTTTTGGTACACTGTGGGGGTCTGTACCACCCTCAATGTATCTTCTGTGTTCCCCGAAACGCTGTCTCAGGGGCCGAATAGTGCGGCCGACATAAATAAGGCCACATGGGCAGATCAAGCCATACACAACGTGGTCGGATGAACAATTGTAAAAGTCTTTTAGAATGTATGTCTGGCCTTTTGTACAAAAAGATTTTTGGCCATGTTGAACAAAGTGGCAAGTCTTACATAGTTTTTTTCGACATTGAAACATCCCTACTAGAGGGATGAGTGGGGTGATAGGTGCAAAGGTTGGGGTAATCTTGAGTTTACTGGGGGCAATTTTGTTTTTGAGGTTGGGTGCCCTTCGATAAGTGACCTGTGGATGTGTGGGGAGAATGGATTTAAGGTGGGGGTCTTGTTGAAGGATGACCCAATGTTTTTGCAGTATCTTCTCCATTTTGTTATGTTGGGAATGAAAAGTGGTAATGAACCGGATGGGGCAATTAGTCAGAGGCGTGTTATTGCGTAGAGGTTTTCCATGGAGATAAGATTCATAAGCAGTCTCCACTAAATCTTTCGGATATCCTTTCTCAGAAAACTTTTGTTTAAGATGAATACTGGCATCTATATAGTCCGCTTTTTTAGTACAGTTTTGTCTCAAACGACAAAATTGGCCTTTGGGGATATTTTTTATCCAAGGTGGGTAGTGGCAGCTTTTAAAATGAAGGTACGAATTGCCACTAGTGGCAATTCGTACCTTCATTTTAAAAGCTGCCACTACCCACCTTGGATAAAAAATATCCCCAAAGGCCAATTTTGTCGTTTGAGACAAAACTGTACTAAAAAAGCGGACTATATAGATGCCAGTATTCATCTTAAACAAAAGTTTTCTGAGAAAGGATATCCGAAAGATTTAGTGGAGACTGCTTATGAATCTTATCTCCATGGAAAACCTCTACGCAATAACACGCCTCTGACTAATTGCCCCATCCGGTTCATTACCACTTTTCATTCCCAACATAACAAAATGGAGAAGATACTGCGAAAACATTGGGTCATCCTTCAACAAGACCCCCACCTTAAATCCATTCTCCCCACACATCCACAGGTCACTTATCGAAGGGCACCCAACCTCAAAAACAAAATTGCCCCCAGTAAACTCAAGATTACCCCAACCTTTGCACCTATCACCCCACTCATCCCTCTAGTAGGGATGTTTCAATGTCGAAAAAAACTATGTAAGACTTGCCACTTTGTTCAACATGGCCAAAAATCTTTTTGTACAAAAGGCCAGACATACATTCTAAAAGACTTTTACAATTGTTCATCCGACCACGTTGTGTATGGCTTGATCTGCCCATGTGGCCTTATTTATGTCGGCCGCACTATTCGGCCCCTGAGACAGCGTTTCGGGGAACACAGAAGATACATTGAGGGTGGTACAGACCCCCACAGTGTACCAAAACATTTTGCTGCAGTGCATAAGGGCTCCACCCTTGGACTCTCAGTCTGGGTTATAGAACAGATCCCTAGGTCTCTCCCACCAGCCGAAAGGTTCAAAAAATTGTGTGCTAGAGAGACCTATTGGATCTACCGTCTAGATGTCCTGTCGCCCGGGGGAATTAATGAATGCATCGAAACCTCCACCATCTTGTAAGGCAGACATGAATATAAACTAATATGACACCCATACTCTTAAGTTTACTTATCTTCCTCATCTCATTTTCATACTTCTTCACTTATAGTTTTATGGATTTGAATTTTATTTTATCTTATTATCATTTTTTTGCATTGTGTAATGTATATATGTATATATCATCATATGTGGATATGCTACCCATTCTTATTCAGATTCTGTACGTCATAACATGTTAGGTTCTCTAGCCCCTCCCCTTTCCCCCGCCCCCCATATCCGTCCCCGCCCCCCCCCCCCCCTTCCTTCCCTTATTCCCTCCTCCCCTCCCCCCCCCCTTTTCTTTTTCCTTTTCCCATCTATCCCCCTCTCCCCTTTTTTCCCCTCCCCACATATATACATACGCATATGTATATATCTATACCAACACTATATATGGATGCACAATATTGCATACATATATTACACATACACACCCTCACATGTTACCCATTCCATGTAGCGATTATCATTATTTTTTAATTTTTATTATTTTCTATTTCTACACATACCACATTGTGGTTGCGCACACATATGTGCGCACACATGTGCTTGCCCACACACCTGTTTTATGCCTAATGGGTGACACATGTGGTCACCATTCATTTGTATTTGTATATGTATGTACATGTATATAATTGACCTTTTTGTATATGTATATATATGTATATAATCGCTTGTGTGGGTTGTGTGTATGTGTTTATGCACATGTGTATTTTTTCAGTTCCAGTTCTTCCCCCACAATTGTGCCACAGCCCTCTGCCTCCATCCATTCCATTCCTTACATTTGTGTATATCGTGATATGATATAATTTTTCCTGTTCTCTTTCACATCGTCCCCCTTCCCCTTCTTCCTATTGTAGTCTATTAGTTTCTCTCCTTTCCACTTCAGCACCACATATCCGTTCTCATCGTCCTTCTCCTCGATTCCCTCCTCTGCTGACACTTCTACACATCAGACTCCAGGCCCATCCTCTATTCCGCCCCCGTTCCGCCCCCTTCCCCCTTCATTGCTCTCTATTTAAATCTCTCTTCAGCTCCCAGCCAATCAGCTTGATAAAGGAGCGCCGCCGTCACACCACTCACGGCGAGCTAGCTCAGGAAACGCGTCGCATACAGAGTGACGTCATCACCCCTCGCCAGATCGGATGCCATCCAAGCCTCTCTCTGGAGCCTGTCTTCGCTGCTCGGCCGGTCTACATCCAGCGTCCATAGACTGTCCAGAGTCTCTACCATCCATCAGCCGGGATTAGATGACCTCACGGATCCCCTCGATTGCTTTGGGACATTCTTTTGCCTACTTTTATCTTCCAAAATGTGAGTGCTATATCAGCTGTTGCTGTATTTTTTAATAAATTATTTAAACGTCTGCACCCAGAGGCGCCTCTTTCTCCTTGTTTTATAGTGTTACCTGGGATATGGCTTTCACTCCCATTGGAAGGCTGCCCTGAATGTGGATTTTACACTTTATTCCTGCTTCCTTCATCTGCAGTGTTACTACATGGACTAACTTTTAATTTGTTATGGAAATTTTCCTTTTCCTTATATTTATGCACATCTATGTAAACCAGGATTTGGTTGTCTTTTTGCGCCGACTACT